>CM040925.1:9421147-9613647 GCA_023029165.1 Gobiocypris rarus
AGCGCGAGCTCAAACTCGTCCTTGCAGATAATCCTTAATGAAGAAAAAAAAGTTCGTTTTGGAGTATAGTCGCCGGGAGTATTTGCGGTCCACGTGCGCCACTCGCACAGCTAATGCAGTTCCCTGATGAAATTCATCTGGTAGTTCAACAAACCACGAGAGAAGGAAGTTGGCCAAGATCCACCCACTATACGCTAGTCCTCCCTCTTTTGCTGTCTCTTTCATCACAACATTTTACTTTGTTTCAGTTTCACATTTTCTTTTTTAATTTATATTTCTTAGGCTATACATTAAGTAAATAATAATTAAAAGAACGAATGAATTGATACCTCTTAATGATTTGAAAATGAATGAATGAATGACACTACACTTTTATTAAACAAATAAGTAGGTCTACATGCCCTAATCCACTGACAGTTTTTCTATTCATATCTTGCTTCAAAATAAAGATGAAATGCATTTTTAGTCAAGTTTGTCATGAAGCAAACATGACCATGAGCTCTTTCTTAGCTCAACCCTATTCACCTCCTTTTGTAAAATCTGTTTGATAGAGAAGAGTTAAGTATGTCACCATTTTTATTTTTGTAGGAATGCAATGGAAGCCTACTGTTGCCATGTACACGCAAATTTATAGAAATGTATATTCATATTTGCAAAAAAAAAAAGAAAAAAAAAAGATGAAGATGCATTAAACACGTGCACATTGATAGCACGCAAATAGGCATATTTCTGCCCTTTATTGCTAATTATATTTAGTATGTTATTTCAAGTTTACAGCTTCTCATCTGCTTTACATCTATAGCCTATTTATGGACAAACTAATGGCAGGTAATAGCTTTAGCATAGTGATTTGATGATTTGCCATAGCAACAACAATATAACTCACTCAGATAATGATGACCTGAGAAGAAAAAAAAATTGAATTTTATTTTATTTTGTTGTTGTTTTATCTATAACAAGGTTTGCATGTTGTTTTTCACCTTTGTTTACTAATATTCCATGCTATTTTGAAATCCTGCATGTTTTTTTTTTAAGAATATCATGTATGCATTACAGTATTGCATTACCTTTTAAAATCACTTATCTGGCTCTGTGAGCACTAACCTAAAACATTTGGATATTGTGAGTATTATGATTATTTTTATATATACTATGATTATACATCATAATATACATCGGTCTCATAATTATTATTTCATTTATCTACAGTCTTACTCTTAGTATTTTCTATAGCATTTACATTTTTTTTTTCAAAAATTGTATCTCCTGTTTTAAATTTAGGTCATTGCCCAAATATGCCACAGAAAAGCTGCATAGTTCTTTAAGACAGCAGATGTTTGTTCAAATGCACCTATTTGTGTAGCTGATCTCTTATCAGTTGGTCTTGTAGTCATGCACATACAAGTTATGCTGTTTCATTTTTTTTAAATTCAACAAAACCTGTTTCAGATTATGTTTACAAAAGGTGTGTGGGTGAGTCACCTTTCTTAAAGAAATACTTGTTCTTGTGCTTACATGGAGTCAGATTTCTTAGGAACCAGTTGACTAGAGCCCTATACGAACATGACTTGTCTAAACGATGTTTGAATTACAATTCTTATCACCCGATGTCTATGATTTTACGTACCGATTCAAGGTTTTTAGGTGTAGGCACCACAGAAGGTCATTTGCTGTACTTGCGTGCATCACGTATACCATACATGTTTTTAAATGAATTACTTATTTGATAGAATTTTATTTGACTTTACGGAAAAAGTTTAGCGCCTCTCGCAGTTAAAAATGCTTACGCTACGTCTGACGATATTGCACACCATCGTCAGATGTTGCGTAAGCATTTAGAAATGCAGGAGGCACTACACTTTTTCCGTAAGTTGAATACCGAAGGCAATCAACCGGAAGCTATAGACAATTGACTTTATAATATTTTCAATATGGATAGTTTTCTTGCACAAACGCATTGCTTCATTTCAGAAGGCCTTTATTAATCCCCCGGAGGCGTGTGGAGCAGTTATGATGGATAAGGATGCACTTTTATTTACTTCAAAAACAGAGCCTCAATAACTGCCATTATAAAACTTGGATTAGCCAGGACTTTCTAAAAATAACTCAGATTTTATTCGTCTGAAAAAAGAATGTCATATACACCCATATAAGATGACTTTAGGGTGAGTAAATCATGGGCAAATTTTCATTTAGTTCACCCAAAAATAAAAATTAGCCCATGATTTAGTTAGTTCAACTAACCCTTTAATATTCAACAATATTATTGATCTGACTGTGCTGACACTGTTGTATGTGAACTGAGCTGTGCGGTGACATAATTTTTGCAGAAGCGCTTTATAGATAAAAATGAACTAATTTAATAATTGATGATCTTTACAACAGAACTGAATCAACACTGAACTGACTTCAGCTGAACAACAGCCACTTTTCCTGTTATAACTGTAAAATTGCTATGAAACAATCTGTATTGTAATAATAATAATAATAATTTGTTACATTTATATAGCGCTTTTCAAGGCACTCAAAGCGCTTTACATATAGAAGGGGAATCTCCTCAGCCACCACCAATGTGCAGCATCCACCTGGATGATGCGACGGCAGCCACATTGCGCCAGAACGCCCACCACACACCAGCTTATTGGTGGAGAGGAGACAGAGTGATGAAGCCAATCATATATATATATATATATATATATATATATATATGGGGATGAGTAGGAGGGCATGATGGACAGGGGCTAATGGGCAAATTTGGCCAGGATGCCGGGGTTACACCCAGGTCGCTAGTGGGGTGAAAGCTGGTGACGATTATAGGGGCCCCCACTGCCCAAGGGGCCCCACAAAATCCAGAAGTGTTATACTATATAGTCCCCTGTTCTGTGAATAATTATAATATTTTTATTAGATGTATGCCTGAGATTTTAATGAAAACCACAAAACCATGCAAATAGGTTAAAGAAGTTTTTCAAATATCTGCTCCTCTCCTCTCCATACAAATGGTTCAGTCCGGTTTAGTATTTATTAATTAAATCAGTCAGTGACGAACATTAGATCATTTGACCCAATCAAATTGTAAGTCCTGTAAGACCGCTGAAATCGCTCCAATGGCGGCAGCGAAGAGCGGGCGAAGGGATCTGCGCTGCTCGTGTTCTCAGCTGGGCAAAATGGATCTAATTCCAATTCCTCTTTATCTGACTCCATTTTATTATAATTTAGAATTTAGATTAGAATGCCAATTTGGTTATTTGGTCATTCATATTTAATAGTTAGACACACATTTAATTATTCCGTTTAACCCTTTGTGGAAAGTACCCATTCATGATCTCATAGAGATCGTTAATAATTCCAGAGTAAGTCAGAATAAATTTAAACATAACGATTTATTAACCAGGTAAGAAACATCGATCAAACTTCAATTCAAAGGATAAAAGCATCAATCAATCATATATAGAAACAATAATTCAAGAATCAAGGATTCCAGAAATCTTTACCTGGTCGTGAAAGACTACACACAAACAGTGTGGGATATCTAGATACAGACTCCTAGAGTTTAGTGTCACTTTCCTTTAAATACCCAGATAATTCAATAGATACCAAATGGAGGTTTACTGTGATTATAATTAGGTTTTGGCCCTTATTCAGGGGTCACAAATGGGCAATCAGAATTTGTGTTTGAATGGGTTCTCACCATTTGTGAAGGAGAATACTTATTTACATACAGGAGGTATCCTGAATTAGAGATCTGTGGGGGATCACCTCCTTAACGTCGGATCACCTCCTTAACGTCACACAATATTTTCTCAACTTATAGAACTTCTTGGAGGTTTGTATTCTGGTTTGGAGAATGAGACCATTTTACCAGACGCACTGACACGTTTCAAATGATACTAAACATGAATGGTTACACACTGTACATATTTAGCATTGCATAGGTTCAGAATGGGTTTTCAGTGTGGTGGCGAATGGGCAAAACAGTGGGTGATGGGTAGATTGTGAGTGTGAGGTGTGTGTCTCAGTATGGTGTGTCTCGGGTGTGGCTGTTATGTATTGAGAAGAGTGTTCAAATGTTGATCCTTAGAAAAGTCCTTTGTTCCCAGGAAGTCACCGTTTTTTAGGCCAGACGCCCTGGCAACTTCCTTACAGATTTGCCCCTTTTGGCACCGTGAGCCATTCACAAGGGTTTCGCTGGTGTCACTTCAGTCTTTGTAAGGTGGGTAGTTGCAGGGGACTGAGGGCCAAGATAGCGTTGGTGGATGATTTCACAGATCTGATGAGATGTCTGAAGTAACAACATTGGAATACTGTGAGGAAGAAGATGAGGGCACTTCCCACAGCACATCCTCAAGTATCCAGTCCCACCAAGAGTATGCAGTCTGTGCTGATCGAATAGATGAGCTAGTCAGAATCTGTGCAGTCTTTCGCCAAGTTTGTCTCCACTTGCGCTTGAGAAAGGTGGTACTCTGTTTGAAGGATGACTTTCTGTACCAAGTCCATCGTCTCGACCAGTGCTTGTGTTCCGTGTTCATAGAAGGTGTCATCCCACCATGGAGAGACCTCTGCGCCTCCGGCATCCTTCCAAGGATGTCAATCTGACCCATGGAAAAGTCCTCTGTCACTTCCAAGCAAAGGAGTAATTGGCAGGACAGGTCATTCCTCCATATGTGAAAGAATTCATCTCACTGATGATGCACCACTGTGTATGAGACACTTGAACAGCATTCGAATGGCCATGCAATGATTGGACATTCACAAGTTTGTTATCATTGGGAGAGAAAGGTTGTAATGTGTTACATGTACAAACAACATAATTATGAGTTTCTTGACAACAAGTGCGACTGGTAAATAAGGTCTCAGTACCCTTCAAAGTCATATAACCAGTGAGGTGGTCCCATTTAATTACCTGATCTTTAACTACCATGCCGATGGAACGGATAGTAGTGGAATTTGGATAAACTTGGTCTGGGTGGATCAAAGGAAAGGTGGCAAAACCCAATGCAACCAGTACATTCTTTTCCAGTATACATCATAATTGTAGATAACAGTTCTGAATATCTTACATTTTTCATTTTCTCCGCATAGAACCATCTATGTAGGTCTAAAATCTCAATCAAATCGTTTAAAACATGTCTTGGAGTTTTATGAAGACGAAGGTCTAAAATTTCCTGTCTTGTGGCAGTGAACAAATCTTGTGTATATGATCTACAGGCTAAGTCACGTTCGATGGTACGGGTCTGATTGAACAATGTATGGCTGATCGTTAGAAGCGCTGCGCTCGGATCTAACCGCTTTGATTAGGTTATCATTGCTATTGGTGATGTGTTGAAACCCAGTGGCCATCTGGTCCATCAACCATGTTGAGAATTGCGATTGTTTGGTTATTTGGTAGGTGTTAGCTGCTGAATTAATTGATCCGAATAAGCCTGCTATGTTACTAAGTAGGTCTCGCTTTTGAACGAGCAGATGGAATTTGGACAGCAAGTCTGTCTTTGTAATCAGAAATTAAATCATCGATTCGTGACTGTAGCCATGCATATGATTCATCGTTGGCATTACAATGTTTTGTATAAGCAGAAAAAATATTGGAAATGTTGTAAGTTCCATGCGCCATCACCAAATTTACATCATGTAATAGAGTCTTGTTAAGGTTCCTCTAATCAGTCCACCAGGAGGAATTGGGTGTAATTTTGGACATTCTTTGGATTTGGTGTATCCACAGGTGGTCAATTCAAAATTTTTAGATGTCTATGTACAATTTTGTGGATTGGTGAAATTGTCTATGTTATTTGAACATTCACCTACACAATAAGTTATCGGTATATAATAACCACTGTGTTTGTTCAGGAATCCCATATGTTATTAATGCAGATCTAAATATGATTAGTCATACAATAATGGGGATTGTGTATTCCTGGTAACTGTGTGTGTGTGTGTGTGTGTGTGTGTGTGTGTGTGTGTGTGTGTGTGTGTGTGTGTGTGTGTGTGTGTGTGTGTGTGTGTGTGTGTGTGTGTAAAATGGGCAATAGATCTTTAGTGAACTACACTTTTAGACTCTATGCCATCTTTATCGTCTATGATGTGTAATGTTCAGCCTGAATAGATTTGGTCTATTCCAGGTGATGTTGTCGTGTAGGGTGTGTTCTATGTTCATGTTTGGGAGATGGGTGGAATCTAATCAATATCAATCTGTGTTGCATAATTTAGTACCAGTGGTACACTGGGAGGTCGTAGTCATATTGTGAGATGTGAATGACCCCATCATATTTATATTCGCACCCATCTCTCACGTCTCAAGTTCTGACAATTTTCCGTTGCCCTGGCTCTGATGCAGGGGAGGGGACTTTTGGTCGTCCATCCTCCAAGGAATTGCAATTGTCAACCTGAGATAGAAACAAATTTAGAGAGAAACAAATTTGGAGAGAAAACAATTTAGAGAGAACACAGTTAATTTCTGCTGTTGTTTCAGTTTTTAACACTTAAAGCTGCTCTTGCAGTCAAGCCTTCACAATCTGCTGTGTTTGAGCATTATGAACTCCAGTTCTGCTGGAGAATTTTTCTTTGTTTTAGCATTATAAACTCCAGTTCTGCTGGAGAATTTTTCAGGATTAATCAGAAACTTCACAATCTGCTGTGTTTGAGCATTATGAACTCCAGTTCTGCTGGAGAATTTTTCTTTGTTTTAGCATTATAAACTCCAGTTCTGCTGGAGAATTTTTCAGGATTAATCAGAAACTTCTAGTTGCTCTCATTACAGTTAGTTTGAGTGAAGGATGAATTGGTTTTCTATTATCCGTGCCACACTTCTAGTTTTTCTAGTTCTGTAGGCATAAGATAATATCACAACTCCTCCATTTTGGCACTGGGAATTGAACCAATGAAAAGTATTAGAACTTGCTCAAATTAGAAATTGCAAAGGTCAGAGTTATTGAGTCCTGTTGTGATGGAAACATTTTCATGGTTAGTGCAATTGTAATTCACACTGTAGCCAGACGGCAATTCTATGCTCCTGTACATGGTTTTACTGCAGCTATATGGGAAATAGCAGAGTTTCCACTCAGAAGACAAACAAATTCAACATAGACAGACACACATGCAACTTGAAATTGCTATACAATTCCAGTATTGCGATTATTCCAATTTACACAAGATACGTGGCCTAGAATGCGTAGCATCTCTACAACCTTTACCTAAGTGTTGAATGCAACATTTACAGTAAAGCAATCATGTGTTTTAAAGAATAAACTTAACTAGCCTATGTGCATCTATTAGCACAAACAACTATAATGTGTGTTCTATGCGCACGTGTTTAGTACAATTACAAATTTGAAAATACAGACAGGATCATTGCAATTTGGATGTTTTAATTATTAAACTCACTGCTATTGACCACTTTAAAGAGATCAATAGCTGAAGATCTCGCATGAACACTGCAGTTGAGGATATTCATGTCAAATCTTTTACATTGTGTTATACTCAGCAATCAAGATTCCGATAACATTGAGCCTGACCGCCGGGTTTACGATCTCTTGCCACAACTCGTCAGTCTTGGTCATTAAGGCAGAGGTGACACACTGATATTCTGGACGTCCGTTACCACTGTGATCATTCCAGAATATTTTTATTCAGTTCTCTTGGATCTGACTTCGCTTAATTAATGCAAAATTGTTTCCAATCAGAGGCCATGACCATTATCAATGAATTAAGCGACCAACTTGTTATAACTCTAATGATAACTTTCTATAATCATGCCGTGGTTTTCCACGTTTACGTAATTAGAACAACGTTACAATAATTAGGAATTGAGGTTGCCCTATTTAGATTGGTCTAACAATTTATTATTGTTCTAAACGGAATAGACTCGCTTTGGCCTATCAACTTCTTTCAGTCCAAGTATACGCACTTTAAGCGCAAGTGTTAGTCGGAGCTCTAAAACATCAGTCTGGTGTGTTTCACCAATAACCGCATCTTAGTCCGTGTAACTAACCTGAGCGTAGTTTGTGGTGTCATGGACACAACATGATCTATTGAGTTATTAACACAACATACATCATAGTAAGTTCAAATGTATAAAACAAATCATTCCATGTTACCTTGTTATTTGAGCTGGCTCAATTAATGAAAAGGTTTTTATTGATTTCCAATACTTTACAAATATGAATAAACGTTTGATTATTCTACTTAACTCTTTACATTTATTGAAATCGCTCATTAGGTTCTCAGAGTCGCACAGGGTCCTCGCACTTTCCATTATGCGGGCCCACGATCACATAACGTGTCAGTCTTGGTAATTAATGCCAAATGTTAGGCGGAGCTCTGCAATCTCAGTCGGTGTGCCTCAAAGCTCCACCCCAAACCGGACTGCAGTCCGTTACTAACCTGACACAGATATGCGGAAACAATGGGTACACATAATGCACTAAAATCAATACTTTCGGAGTAAATCAGAACGAAGTCAAACGCAACAACATATTTGTCAAAGTGTATTAAAGACCGTGATTTTGGTTTGGCCCTGCAGTCACAGCCGACTGGCATGTTCATTGCATGCACAACAACAGTCAGGATTAAGGCCAATGAGAGGACTCTGTTGTCGTTAACATCCAATGAACTAGCAGCACATGCTGGGTGCAGTCCAATCCCTGCTCAAATTCTGTTTTTGAGAGTGAAGTTTCGTATTGTATTTTCGTGTCATTGCATTTGAATATGAAAAGGCTGTGGTTCAGGGATGATGTGGCACATTCATTGTATCTCTTTTTAGATTTCAAATGCCTATTTGCTTGATTTAGTCTATTTAAAGACTAACCTGCAAGATGGCACAGTGGCAATTTTAACTGATTTACAAAATGTGATAGATTTAGCTTGTGTTACTTCTTTGGCTAAACGCTCCCATGGAACAGGGAGAGAAGGTGTTCTCCGAGTGGGCGCGATATGCCCCGTGGGCTCAGATGAGCCACTCAGAAACATTAAATCGTGCGTTTTCTTGACAAAAATAGTAACAAACATCACTATCATTCTGTTTATCAGTTTTAGATTTTAATCTTACCGCCTCTTGATTATTTTTGTCGAGTATTTTCGATTTTGTAGCAGTAACAGCAATTGGTCAAACAAAAAGTTTTCTTAGCTTTAACACATTGCATTGCATCACCCCTGTTTCTCCCCATTTTGCTTTTCATAAACAAATGCATTATCAAATCGCATGTTTTTTAATTGTTTCTGAACTTAGATTTTTCATTCTATTGTCTGATCGCTCTCATCGCGCGTTGCACATAGTTAATGAGACAATGGAGACTCATTTAGCTGATTTAATCACATTAGGTTTTAATTTATAGTTCTTCGTCAGAAAATAGATCGTTCTAGTTTAGTTTCAATCTCTTGTTGCGCGAATGCCGACAAGGAGATCTTTAACAATTAATAGCAAGAGTTTTCATTTCTTATCTGCGCTGTTGTTAACCATGTCTGATATGTGGTTATGTCTATTCAATAAATTCACAAACTCCGGATTTACACGGTCAAACATTCGGGTTTTCCCAAAACATTTCTAAACAAGACAGAATGAATTTGACTTACCACAACAGCTGAAGAAACAGAAGCTCAAACCTCTTGATGATTTTAGAATCCAATACTTCGCTGAAAAACATGCTGCTCGTTGTTCGAGCACTGCAGCATCACGTCGCCGGGTCACCAAGCTGTAAGACCGCTGAAATCGCTCCAATGGCGGCAGCGAAGAGCGGGCGAAGGGATCTGCGCGTTCGGTGTTCTCAGCTGGGCAAAATGGATCTAATTCCAATTCCTCTTTATCTGACTCCATTTTATTATAATTTAGAATTTAGATTAGAATGCCAATTTGGTTATTTGGTCATTCATATTTAATAGTTAGACACACATTTAATTATTCCGTTTAACCCTTTGTGGAAAGTACCCATTCATGATCTCATAGAGATCGTTAATAATTCCAGAGTAAGTCAGAATAAATTTAAACATAACGATTTATTAACCAGGTAAGAAACATCGATCAAACTTCAATTCAAAGGATAAAAAGCATCAATCAATCATATATAGAAACAATAATTCAAGAATCAAGGATTCCAGAAATCTTTACCTGGTCGTGAAAGACTACACACAAACAGTGTGGGATATCTAGATACAGACTCCTAGAGTTTAGTGTCACTTTCCTTTAAATACCCAGATAATTCAATAGATACCAAATGGAGGTTTACTGTGATTATAATTAGGTTTTGGCCCCTTATTCAGGGGTCACAAATGGGCAATCAGAATTTGTGTTTGAATGGGTTCTCACCATTTGTGAAGGAGAATACTTATTTACATACAGGAGGTATCCTGAATTAGAGATCTGTGGGGGATCACCTCCTTAACGTCGGATCACCTCCTTAACGTCACACAATATTTTCTCAACTTATAGAACTTCTTGGAGGTTTGTATTCTGGTTTGGAGAATGAGACCATTTTACCAGACGCACTGACACGTTTCAAATGATACTAAACATGAATGGTTACACACTGTACATATTTAGCATTGCATAGGTTCAGAATGGGTTTTCAGTGTGGTGGCGAATGGGCAAAACAGTGGGTGATGGGTAGATTGTGAGTGTGAGGTGTGTGTGTCTCAGTATGGTGTGTCTCGGGTGTGGCTGTTATGTATTGAGAAGAGTGTTCAAATGTTGATCCTTAGAAAAGTCCTTTGTTCCCAGGAAGTCACCGTTTTTTAGGCCAGACGCCCTGGCAACTTCCTTACAGTCCCACCCCAGCTCGTGAACAGAACCAATCGGAGTTGAGGCGGCAGCTGAAGTTAAAGATGAACTTGTTGAAAGAACGCTTCGGTTACTAACGTAACCTCGGTTCCCTGAGAAGAAGGAACGAGTATTGCGTTTGCTAACGCTACGGGGGAATTCCTTTCCTCGAGATATTGAAGCAAAATTTTTATCATAAAAAATACCATATAACACGCAGTGCAGCTGCACAGCTCTCAGCAGGAAGCTGCTGCGGTTGATTACTGTGCCGCTGCAACTGCAGCAACCTATGGCGAGACCGCTGGGCGGACGGACTAATCGGGTCCTCTAAATTCCCGCCACAAGGGGCAACAGAATTTGCATAGCCAAGGGTACATAACTCCCTGTCTCGCCAGGTTAGTCAGGTTAATCGATTAAAGCGACTCCTGAGAAAGCGAAGCACGGCAAGCAAACGCAATACTCGTTCCCTCTTCTCAGGGAACCGAGGTTACGTTAGTAACCGGCGCCCCTTCGAGAGTACTCAGACATGCTTTGCTAACGCCACGGGAACCAATGCAAAACGCCGCGTGCTTGCTTAACGGCTCTGAATCCCGGAGACACCATACCCAAGCCGACCTAAGTGGGCCGTAACATGGTATCATGAAGTCCCAATATGAGCCAGACCTGAGTCGGGCCATCTAATGAGATAACACAAGATATATATATATATATATATATATATATATATATATATATATATATATATATATATATATATATATATATATATATATCTGAGTAGACCAGACGTAGTCAGGCCATGAATAGTGAATGACCAGATAGCTGAGTCATATAAGTGCTTATGACTTTACCCAGGCCAGAATATCGAGCCTTAATGGGTCAGATGTATTTACACAGCAAGAAGCCCAGCCTGTAGGGCAGGAACCTCTAAATTATAAAACCTGATAAAAGTGGACGGTGAGGCCCAGCCTGCCGCCGCACAGATATCATTCAAAGAAATGCCAGTAGACCAAGCCCACGAAGAGGCCATGCCTCTAGTCGAATGGGCTTTGACGCCTATAGGGCAGCTGAGATTTTTAGACTCATAAGCCAGTGAGATAGTATCCACCATCCAACGTGACAAGGTCTGCTTTGAAACCGTGCACCCGCGGGAGCGGCCGCCAAAGCACACAAAGAGCTGTTCAGTGTGCCTGAAAACAGCGGAACGCTCTATGTAAATTCTCAGTGCTCTGACAGGACAGAGCAAATTAGCATCCTCTTCATCTAACGATTATGAAAGTGCTGAAAGTGAAATGACCTGTGCTTTGAATGGAGTTGAAAGCACTTTAGGTACGTATCCATGCCTTGGTTTGAGGACGACTTTAGAATCGTTTGGCCCAAATTCCAGACAAGAGGCGCTCACAGAGAGCGCGTGCAGATCACCCACCCGCTTAACTGAAGCAATCGCCAGCAGAAAAGCGGTCTTTAGTGACAGGATAAAGCGGCTCTATAGCGGCCACATAAACTTTGAGCGTGGAGGGGGAACGACCCGCATCCAACAGCTCTTGTAAAAAAATGAGCACCTCTGACACTTCACAATTATGTGGGGTCAGGATCCGTGTTTTACACCAGTCTGAAAAGACTGCCCATTTGCCTGAATAGAGCCCCTGGTCGCGGGGGCTCTAGCTTCAGCAATAGTGTTTAATACATTTTCAGAGAGGTTCTCATGTACCCGTTGATGGGCCAGACATGAAGCGCCCATAGATCGGGACGGGATGCCAGATCTGCCGCTTTCGCCTGCATGAGGAGGTCTCTCCTCAGCGGAATCGCCACGGAGCTGTATCTGACATCTGACTTAGCAGTGAGAACCATGGTTGATTTCTCCAAAGCGGGCTATTAAAAGCACAGCGCAGTTGCTCTCCCTGATCCTCTCTATGACCTGAGGTAACATTGAGACTGGGGGGAAAGCATAAAGAGGAAGGTTGGGCCATTCGTGAGCCAACGCATCCTTGTGCTTGGAGAAATATGTTAGGAATTGAGCATTGTCTTGTGAGGCGAAAAGATCCACTTTTGCCTCTCCAAACTTGCCCCAAATTGTCTGAATCGTGTGTGTGTGAAGAGACCACTCTGCTGGGGACACTTTGTCCCTGGACAGCATGTCTGGACCCAAATTCAGAATGCCTGGCACATGAGTCACCCTCAGCGAACTCAGGTTGCGCTCTGCCCATATTAGGAGTTTTTCCGCCATTGTGTGCAGATTGAAAGATCTTAGACCGCCCTGGCGATTTATATAAGCTACCACCGACCTGCTGTCCGTTCGGACTAGGACATGGTGGTCCTTTATGTACGGAAGGAAAGCTCTTAGCGATAACATGACCGCTTTCATCTCTAGACAGTTTATGTGGAGGCTCTTTTCCGAGTCTGACCAGAGACCGGAGACTGGCCTGCCCCCATGAAGGGCTCCCCAACCTAGGTTGGATGCATCTGTCGAGATAAACTTCCACTTCGTAACAGTGCCCAAGCTCACTTTTTCCATTTTTCAAGGAGCCAGAGCCAAAACACAGCTGTGATCTACCTTGATTCGTAATCGGCCCGAGAGCCATGCGTGAGCTGGAACACGGCGATTCAGCCAGCGCTGTAATGGGCGCATGTGTAACAGACCTAGTCTGAGAACTGGGGCCGCCGAGGCCATGAGACCCAACATCCTCTGAAAGTGTTTGAGAGGGGTGAGTGCGCCGGACCTGAGGGAAACCACTCGGTTCTGAACAGAGAGCGCGCGCTGTGACGTCAGCCATGCGTTCATCTGCAGTGAGTCCAATACTGTTCCCAGAAACAAAATGTTCTGTGTGGGAGACAATGAGCTCTTTGCCAAGTTGATTCTGAGGCCCAAGCATTTCAAATGGTTGAGAAGCCAAGAGCTGTGGTTTAATAACTGTATCTCTGACTGAGCTATTATGAGCCAGTCGTCGAGATAGTTGAGAATTCTCATTCCCCGAAGCCTCAGCGGGTTAGCGCCGCTCCATGCACTTCGTGAACGCAAGGGGGAGCCAGAGATAGACCAAAGGGTAGCACCCTGTATTGGTATACTTTCCTCAAGGCGAATCTCAAGAATGGCCTGTGATGAGGGGCTATCTGTATGTGGAAATAGGCATCCTCTAGATACACAGTGAAAAATCAATCTCCCGGGCTAACGTGTGCGAGGATTTGTTTTGTTCTCAACATTCTGAACGGGCGCTTCATAAGGGCTTTGTTCAGATGTCTGAGGTCTAGGATGGGTCTGAGACCACCGTCCTTTTTTGGTACAAGGAAGTAGCGACTGTAAAAGCCCGACTCGCTCTGTGAGGGGTGCACGGCTTCCACCGCCCCTTTTATTAACAGTTTTGATATCTCGGTTCGAAGCACGTGACTTGTGTCGCTTCTCACCGTTGTCTCTTCCACTGCGAGCAAACTGTAGCGAGTAACCTTGTTTTATTATGTTCAACACCCATTTTGAAATGCCGGGAATGGCCTGCCAGGCCTCGGCCTTCGAAGCCAGGGGCTGAATTTTTGGGTCGAGTCGCTGAGTAACAGGGACTCGGTGGCCCGATAATGTTGCGTTAGAGTGGCACTTATGAGGGAATTGTTTCCCGCCGCCTGAGTACAGGGGGCTGGGGGACATAGAATATAGGTGCTTGTGTACAGGCGAGCGCGTTTGAGCACGGGCTCGTTGACTGTGAGGATAGTGTTTCCAGCCACCTGAGTGCAGGGAGCTGGGGAACATGGGGGAGTGATTGAGTGTAGGGGTACATGCTTTACTGCTGGCACACTGCCTACAGAGAAAAACTCTTTTCGTGACTCCATGTGGTCGCCGTAAAACGGGCGTTTGTGTACAGGCGAGCGCGTTTGCTTGCGGGCTCGTTGGCTGTGTATGTGATGTTCCCAGCCACCTGATTGAAGGGAGCTAGGGAACGTTTTGGAAGAGAGCGAGGTGGTAAACCGCCAAGCGGTATTATCCAACTTCTCTTCGTGCCTCTGGCTAGGACGGCTTCGGCGGCTCGGGTTTCGACACATTGCTGGGTCGGGGACCTCGACGCTCCGTAGGTTTGCTGCGGCTCGTAGAGCGGGAACGCTGTCCGGGCTTGAAGCCCGCTGGTGGCACGCAGGGCCAAGTCAGTGGCGCCACGCAGAGCCTCGTTATCCGGGACAGACTCATCCAAGGAACGGAGGAGTTTGGCCTGGAAGACTTGAAGCACCGCCATAGAGTGTAGCGCTGAAGCCGCCTGGCCGGCGGAGGCGTATGCTTGACCGGCGAGGTTGGAAGTAGTGCGGCAGGCTTTGGAAGGGTGCACAGCCTTAGACTGCCATCCTCTGGCGGAGGGCGGGCAATGGTGTGCGGGGACTGCTTCCTCGAGGGGAGGAAGGGCTTGGTATCCTTTTTTCTGAGCGCCATCGACCACCGAGAGCGCTGAAGAAAAGGAGGATTTGGCGCGAGAAGAAAATGGCGCCTTCCACGACTTGGTTAGTTCCTCGTGGACTTCTGGGAAGAAGGGAGCGGGTTTTTGAGTGGTCGGTTGGCAATGGTTCTCGAAAAACCACTCGTCAAGTCTGCTTCTCGTGGGCTCCTCGGGTTGAGACCAGTCAATGCCGAGGTCGTCCACGGTCTTGGTGAGCAGGCGTATAAGCTCAGCGTCCACTGAGGTTTTGCCGCCGCTGGCAGTCCGCGTCGAAGTGGCGTGCTCCGAGACGGTATCCGAGCACCCGCTTTCGGATGCAGCAAGAGAAAGACTCATCCTCCTCCTCCGGTCCGCCGAAGGAAACAGCAGCCGCCAAACGAGGGGAGCTGTGCTGTTCCTCGACGAACTTGACAGGTGATGGCGAGGCACGCGGGGAAATGGCCGGCGTGAGCTCGCCAGAGCGCTCCAGAGGCCTCTGGTCGCGACGTTTCTTTTTCCGTGGCTCGAGAGGCTGAGAGCAAGGGACGGGATTCGGGTCGAAACTGGCGAGCCGAGCCCGAAGGGTCTGCAGCGCTAGTTCATTGCACTCCGGGCAGCCGCCCTGGTTGAGTGCAGCCTGCGCGTGGTCTCGTCCGAGAAATGATGCGCAGATGATGTGTCGATCCTCGTCCGCGATAAAGCCTCTGCACGAGGTGCAAGAACGAAACATAGTACAATGGTAATAAAAGGATATATGCCGGATGGCGCAGCTGGAAGGCAGGCTGAAGGCGGAGAATCCGACGTCCTCAGGCTGCAGAGTTCCGCTGGGTGCGTGTCGACGGCAGGCTTCGATCCAGAGCTCAGCGAGGTGAGTCGCTGAAGAAGAATTAATCTGACTAACCTGGCGAGACAGGGAGTTATGTACCCTTGGCTATGCAAATTCTGTTGCCCCTTGTGGCGGGAATTTAGAGGGACACGATTGGTCCGTCCCTCCCAGCGGTCTCGCCATAGGTTGCTGCAGTTGCAGCGGCACAGTTAATCAGCACGCAGCAGCTTCCTGCTGAGAGCTGTGCAGCTGCACTGCGTGTTATATGGTATTTTTTAGGATAAAAATTTTGCTTCAATATCTTGAGGAAAGGAATTCCCCCGTAGCATTAGCAAACGCAATACGAGAGTACTCTCGAAAGGGAACTGTGGCCTGTTGCACAAAGCTGGTTTCAGTTGCTACCCAGGTAAGTTTGAGATTAGTTTGAGCAAACTCTGGTTTTTCGGGCTCAAGAAGGTGGATTGGTTTTTAGCAGTGTTAATCACCATGGTAACTTACACTACACAGCTAACCTGCTCTGGAGCCGGTTTTATTCTGGGTTAGAGATCGCAAACTCAAACTGGACCAATCAGCTGCAAGTAAAACTCACACCACCTGTATCTCTCAAGTTAAAGTAGTTTATAGTGAAAAAACTTAAGAGACAAAATTGCTCATCTTTTGGTGCAAATTATTTATTATATTTATAATATATGAATTATAATCACTTTTAATTCACATAATATATTCATATAATTATATTATATTGACAAGTAGCCAAATATTAATATAAATATAAAACATGCATTCATAATTCTTTTAAACAACGTGTATTTATTTGAGCTCTTTGTGAACCTATAATTATTTGGCATATTTCTTTGATTCACATCATGCATTGATATAGTCAGATATTCTTTCAGCTGCCTTATTAAATTGACGCTGCAGCATATTCCTGCTTTAAACGCATTTAATTTCATGATCATTTTCAGAACGATCTCTCAATCTTCAGAAGAGAAGTGAATCAAACAGACACTGTGATTGGCTGTTTGCCGCATGTGTCACGCTTTCAGGTGCACACGCTTCAGTGTTAATTGCAAACTCTGGATTGAAACTGAACCGTCAAATTGAATAAATGATTACGTGGTCAAAATCCCCGTCTTTTTACGCTATTGTAAATAGAGTTTGTTTGTATAACACACAGTCGAGTGTGAAGAAAATGGCGCCTTCCACGACTTGGTTAGTTCCTCGTGGACTTCTGGGAAGAAGGAGCGGGTTTTTGAGTGGTCGGTTGGCGATGGTTCTCGAAAAACCACTCGTCAAGTCTGCTTCTCGTGGGCTCCTCGGGTTGAGACCAGTCAATGCCGAGGTCGTCCACGGTCTTGGTGAGCAGGCGTATAAGCTCAGCGTCCACTGAGGTTTTGCCGCCGCTGGCAGTCCGCGTCGAAGTGGCGTGCTCCGAGACGGTATCCGAGCACCCGCTTTCGGATGCAGCAAGAGAAAGACTGTCATCCTCCTCCTCCGGTCCGCGAAGAAACAGCAGCCGCCAAACGAGGAGCTGTGCTGTTCCTTGACGAACATGACAGGTGATGGCGAGGCACGCGGGGAAATGGCCGGTGTGTGCTCGCCAGAGCGCTCCAGAGGCCTCTGGTCGCGACGCTTTTTCCGTGGCTCGAGAGGCAAGGGACGGGATTCGGTCGAAACTGGCGAGCCGAGCCCGGCGGGTCTGCAGCGCTAGTTCGTCGCGACCGGGCAGCCGCCTGGTTGAGTGCAGCTCGCGCGTGGTCTCGCCCGAGACATGATGCGCAGATGATGTGTCGATCCTCGTCCGCGATAAAGCCTCTGCACGAGGCGCAAGAACGAAACATAGTACAATGGTAATAAAAGGATATATGCCGGATGGCGCAGCTGGAAGGCAGGCTGAAGGCGGAGAATCCGACGTCCTCAGGCTGCAGAGTTCCGCTGGGTGCGTGTCGACGGCAGGCTTCGATCCAGAGCTCAGCGAGGTGAGTCGCTGAAGAAGAATTAATCTGACTAACCTGTCGAGACAGGGAGTTATGTACCCTTGGCTATGCAAATTCTGTTGCCCCTTGTGGCGGGAATTTAGAGGGACCCGATTGGTCCGTCCCGCCCAGCGGTCTCGCCATAGGTTGCTGCAGTTGCAGCGGCACAGTTAATCAGCACGCAGCAGCTTCCTGCTGAGAGCTGTGCAGCTGCACTGCGTGTTATATGGTATTTTTAATATCTCGAGGAAAGGAATTCCCCCGTAGCATTAGCAAACGCAATACGAGAGTACTCTCAAAAGGGAACTGTGGCCTGTTGCACAAAGCTGGTTTCAGTTGCTACCCAGGTAAGTTTGAGATTAGTTTGAGCAAACTCTGGTTTTTCGGGCTCAAGAAGGTGGATTGGTTTTTAGCAGTGTTAATCACCATGGTAACTTACACTACACAGCTAACCTGCTCTGGAGCCGGTTTTATTCTGGGTTAGAGATCGCAAACTCAAACTGGACCAATCAGCTGCAAGTAAAACTCACACCACCTGTATCTCTCAAGTTAAAGTAGTTTATAGTGAAAAAACTTAAGAGACAAAATTGCTCATCTTTTGGTGCAAATTATTTATTATATTTATAATATATGAATTATAATCACTTTTAATTCAGATAATATATTCATATAATTATATTATATTGACAAGTAGCCAAATATTAATATAAATATAAAACATGCATTCATAATTCTTTTAAACAACGTGTATTTATTTGAGCTCTTTGTGAACCTATAATTATTTGGCATATTTCTTTGATTCACATCATGCATTGATATAGTCAGATATTCTTTCAGCTGCCTTATTAAATTGACGCTGCAGCATATTCCTGCTTTAAACGCATTTAATTTCATGATCATTTTCAGAACGATCTCTCAATCTTCAGAAGAGAAGTGAATCAAACAGACACTGTGATTGGCTGTTTGCCGCATGTGTCACGCTTTCAGGTGCACACGCTTCAGTGTTAATTGCAAACTCTGGATTGAAACTGAACCTTCAAATTGAATAAATGATTACGTGGTCAAAATCCCGTCTTTTTACGCTATTGTAAATAGAGTTTGTTTGTATAACACACAGAAAAAAATGTCATAACGCATGTCACAAGCATTATGCACCTACTGGCTGTTGATTTATTTTATTAGGCTACAGTCAAGAAAACACGAATACAACACACTGCTCTTGGATGGACATTCATTAGCTTTATTTAATAATATATTACACAGTTACATAGTGTCTTTATTTAAATAAGACATGTAATTCTTATAAAAAAGACAAACGTCTTTACATTTGACTGCATTCTTGACAATTTATTTGTTTACTTTTTGAATTTATTAATATTTAAAAATGTCTTGGTTTTTGTTAAGTTTTTATTAGTTGTAAAAATGTATTTAAACATTTACCTTTTAAAATAAAGAGTTTACAACACCACCACCATTTTATGTGTATTTTGCTTTTGCTGGTGTTAAGTAAAAATCTTTATTTACATTTATCTGTTTTGTTATTTTGTAATAAACCCCTATTAGGTTACATGTGGGCCTCCATTCTCATATATTGTACAGTATATGATTTGGGTGGGGGGCCCACATCAATATTTTTTTAGGGGGCCCCAAATCCTCTAGCTACGGCCCTGGTTACACCCCTACTCTTTCTCGAAGGACATCCTGGGATTTTTAATGACCACAGAGAGTCAGGACCTCAGTTTAACGTCTCATCCGAAGGACGGTGCTTATTGGCAGTATAGCATCCCCATCACTTTACTGGGGCATTAGGACCCACACAGACCACAGGGTGAGCACCCCCTGCTGGCCTCACTAACACCTCTACCAGCAGCTACCTAGTTTTCCCAGTTGGTCTCCCATCCAGGTACTCACCAGGCTCAGCCCTGCTTAGCTTCAGTGGGAAACCAGTCTTGGGCTACAGGGAGATATGGCTGCTGGCAATAATTGTATAAAGTGCTATATGAAGGTGACTTGACTCGACAATACCTTTACCACTTTATTACAAGGCTACTAACAAAATATATGAATAAAGAGACATAAAATTTTGATTTTAGACTAATAGTAATACTGAGAGTCCGAATTTTCCTTTCAGGCTGACTCTAATGGTTCAAAAGGAGGATCCATTATGGATAGATCCATGGATAGATCCGAGGAAGGAACACACACAGGGTGAAAAGGTTTCACCATCTTGCCTCACGCATAAAATGCGAGATCATTGAATATCTTTTCAAAGGTACATTCCTTGCATTAAAGAACAACTCTGGTGAAAAATTAACCTAGGGGTAATTACCGAGCAGATCGTTCTCTGGGAAGCGTTTTCATGAAAATCGAATGTTAAGAGTTTTATCTCTTAAAACAGATGAGCTTTTAACGCTAGTTTATGGGGCACAGAATACGTACAATTAAATCTCTAGTTAATACCACTAACAAGACTCAAAATAGCCTCACACTAACACGGTAGCATAATGAGGGTCCCTACATGCAAACCGAAGCATTGAGAACTGTGTAAGTGTATAAACAGTTTAATAAGAAGATACTTTATAAAGACAGTACATTCCGCATATACAGACAGAAGCCATCTTGCAAAACAGTCTCGACGATTCGAGCCATGAACACTGTAAAAAATTCCTGTAATTTTACATGGAAATTTAACAGTAAAATTATGTTTTCAAGTATTAACAGCAAGTTACTGTTATTTACAGTGCATTATGGGAAGACATGTTCACTTGGGGTAGCGTGGTCTACCAACGACAGTATGTCCTGTTATTTAACAGAAAAATACCATATTATTTTTCCAACGTAAACAAAGTGACATTTTGGATTGCCTGCATGAGGTAAGTTTGAACTATTTATGATTGCATTTGCCTCTCTTTAAATTACTTATTACTTTATAATATTACATCTTAAACATCCAATGACACTTCTGTTATTTAAATAGCGACTCTATTATAGGTAAAAGGGAGATTGAGCAACTGACGAATCGATTGTATAACAAGGTCACCACACACATAAGGATCCCTCATTTTCATCCAAAATGGATATTTTATTTACTAAATGTTATCCAAGTAAAATATGAGTGGGAGTGAACGAAATATAAAACAATATTTTTGTTGTTTTTGTTAGGTAACTTTTAACGTGCGCCAGAGTCATTTTTTTGTATCTGCTGTGTTGTTTGCCATTTCGATTTTAACCTTCACATAGCCTACTTCTAAAAAATAATATAAAAAATATCAAGAGAAGCCTTTTTAATTTTAATCCGAAGCCGGTTAGCGAATGAGTATACGATAATCAATTTGCTTGTGATTCGTGAGCTCATTGGCACTTACACACACTGTTTCGGCTATGCATCAATCAAGACACTCATACGAATGAAGTTTATGAAAAAGCTAATTTCATGTGCTAATCTTTTTGTCTGTAAATGGTAAGCGAGGTGCACAATTTACAATTCTTGTAGTAGTCTAGTATCTGTATACATGCTTTCGCAAACTGTTTCTGGCTTGATATCAGAACTAGTCGCAGCCTGCCAACCTTGTACCGCATCTACAACAGCCATTTTATGAAGACATTTAACGAGAATTGATGGGATCGGTAGTTATTTAAGCTATCTGTTCTTTACTAAATGTTTCCTGGTCAGAACTGCGGGGAAACATGTTATACCCCTGTGACCTATGTGCAATATATGAGACTGCGCAGCAATGTAGTGCAGGTTTGAAATCTCACGTGTACAGACACCATGCAGAAACCACAACGTGCACTACACTTTCCTTGGAATGCCATCTCGATTTTTGTATCAAATATCGGATTTAATCAAAAATATCTTAATTTGTGTTCAGAAGATAAATGAAGGTGTCACAGGTCGGAGCGGACCGCGTGAGTGCCGCTCCTCCCTCAATTTCCACCTCGGGGAGGTTCCCAGGGATACCTCAGACGACCAGACACAACGAGGACACTGGAGTGGGGTTTTAAAACACAAATCTTTATTAATTTACTTAAAATGGGGAAAGGGGAAGTGAAGGGGGCTAAAATCCAGGGGAACACTGGATTGGTGAGGACGCCGCCTCGGAGCTTGCTGTCCCTGTCACAGGGGAACCTCAGATAAGTCGTCTCGTTCCTTAACTCAATGTCTGGCTCCAATGTCCTTCCGTTTGCTTACTCGTCTCTCTTTCTCTTTTCCAGTTTGGACCTTCAAGGCGTTCACAACACGGCTCGCTCCTTCTCCTGAGCACAGGAATATATATGGTAAGTACTGGGATCGGGGGTGACAGGGGTACCTCGTTTCTCGGGCGTGGTCCGGCGGCTTCCTTTAGGGATGGGTCAATGGTCCGGTCAGTATCTGGGCAAGCACCTCCAGGGCATCCGCTGGAGCTGGGTCAACACTGGGGCTTTCGTTTGGTATGCAGGTAAGTATAACTTCGCTCAATGGATATCACTCACAGACTTCGTAGACACGTTTCGTCCGTTTCTCTCTTCGTCTCGGGCCTCGTGGTAACGGTGGCTCGGAGGTGGCTTGACCACGGCGGCGGTGCTGGATCGAGCGCTTCTCCAGACGACTCCACACAGGTAAGTGTATCCGCCCGGTGCGCGTTTACTCAGAGCGTGCGTGAGCGTTTCCCTCTTCTCCACTCAGGCACTGCACACACAATTTCCTCCAACACAGCCACGTATCAATACAGTTACTCAAGGGGGTTCTTACTTGGCTCCGGTCGTACTATCGTCGTAGAAACAGAGATTAGGGTGGTGTTCACAGCATGGATTTATGGGCTCGTTGCTCCGCCAGCTTCGGGATCCGATCCTCCACAGAGAGTGGGTCGGCCTGGAAAGTGGTCTTTGTGACGACACACACACACACACAACACACCACGGCAGATTCCAAGTGTACACTCTCACAGTCAAGACACTGACTCACCCACAGCACTCCACACGCAATCCAAGTGCACTTAAGGTCCAGAGACCACTTTTCCCACGTAGTTATCTCGGGGGAATCGCTGAAGCGCTGTTATAGCGAAGGACAGCAAGAGAGACGTCTACTGTCTCTGGCTCTCCCACGCTCACTCTCCGCGATGGGGCCACTCGTGTTCCTAGATCCAACTTCAACAAAGCTCACAGATGATACACTTCCGACGAATTTGCTACTGCATACGTTTCTCAGGGTACTCACACATTGATCAACCCGTGTTCTCGTCCTGTCCTCTCTTCCAGTGCTCGGCTCGCGTCCTGGCAGCTGTGTTCTCTTTCTCCCAAAGGGACTCGTTTATCAGCGCTTCCAGTAAGCTGTCCTGCATGTAACTTCTCAGAATCGAATACACACTTGACACTTGAATCACAATGCAAAACATGGTCTGTATTATACTCATCCCCGTCTCTTTCTCTTTGCAGTTCTCCGGATCTGTGTTCAACTCAGTCCACAATATTCTCCACTTGTGGTCCTTCGTGTTTGCCCAGATGCCCAGATGCCCAGATCCTCTCGCCGCGACGGCTGGAAGCGGTTACCACCACGTTCGGGCTTAAGCCCGACCCGGAACCAACAGCTGCGGCTGTGTGTGCCCGCTGCAATGACTACCTCCCGACTGAATTCTGGAAGCCCTCTTTATCCTCCTCCTGCTTCCTCTTCATCCAATCTGGAGATTGCGCCGTTCATTGGTGCACCTGCCGCCGATTAACCCTGATTTTTGGTACCAGGAGGGGAACCAGGAAGTGGTGGTGTTTGATCCGGGCGGAACCAATCTCTGCCACTATGGTTCCGCCCAGAAAGAGTCACCCGGTGACAAAGGTCTTGCGGTTTGGAACGACATGAGGGTGAGGAATTAATGACAGAATTGTTGGTTAAACTATCCTTTTAAGTAAAAAAGACTAGAACAAGGTTCAATGTTTTCATCCTGTACTAGCAGTTGTTGAAGAATTCTCTTTCTATAAAAAATATTTCGCAAAGTATCATTGATTTCAGAAAAGGCTTTATTCACACCATCACACAACAAAGACTGAGGGCAGATTGCAATCCCCTCCTTGGACTTTCTGTCACATATATACCATAGTTGTCTTCCTATTATGGTAACAGACTTCAAACACCTGGCTCATATGACCCCATTCCAAGTTCTTTTTCTGTAGGACACAACTCTTCTGGTTGTCATTCTAAAGGATATTCTCAAAGTCAATACACACACTTTTAAAACGTCAGCACACAGTTGAACATAATAGTGTTTTTGAATTAGCCTTAAACTGCCAATTTCTAAATAATAAAATCTTCTACACAGTCAGGTTACAAATCGAAATAATTTTTTTTTGTCTATGGGTCAGCAATGTCAATTACCATTCAAAGACATGACACTGTGTGCTGTTGTCAGGTTATTAAATAATTTTCTCACTGCCTTTTCTACACTTTCTAGAGATCATAGAATAAACTTTGTTCTATCCATTCCTTTATGGTGTAGGTGCCGGGGCAATGGATGAAACGGTGGATGATCAGCCTGGAAGGCCAAGTAATCTGCAGGGTGGGGGGTGCAGCCAACTTTTCTCACTGGACTGCATTGTTCTCTTTGTATTATATCTTTAATTTGCAGTGCCAGGAGGAAACAGCATCCACACTGGAATTCCTTCAAAGGTAAATTTGCACTTACAACAGCTGTTTGCACGTTTACGATTACGAGAATTGAGTTATGGCAGAAGGGTGATCTCTGACCCACACGTAGGACGTAGCTCCCCTTCTCTTACAATTGAAATCCGCTGACATTTTTATTTTAACTTCTAATTTTAGACTTCTAACTTATGACTGCCATTTTGTTTTGTTCTATCCTCTGTGCTTCCATGTTCAGTAGTTATCACCAATACAACGCCATACAACCTACTTTGGGTCAGAGGTCACCCTTCCGCCGGAACTCATCTCTCTCGTGAACGAGCACAAGGCTTTTGCTGGAAGCCAGTCATTATAGTTTATAAAGTTTTAAATATGGTTATTATTTTTACAAGAACACATTGCTTGACCTCAGAAGGCCTTTATTGCCCCAATCACCCTGAGGGTGAGTAAATTATGGGATGAAAATTTCATTTTTGGGTGAACTATTTCTTTTACAGTGTTAGCTCATCCAAAAGTGAAATTTCTGTCAACAATGTCGTTCCACACCCATAAGACCTTCTTTCATCTTCGGAACACAAATCAAGATATTTTTGATTAAATCTGAGGGTATCTGATCCACACATAGACAGCAATGTCGTTGCACCTTTTGACGTCCAGAAAGGTAGTTGAAAACATGCTTTAGTCAACGTTACTGTAGTAGTTCAACCATCTGAAGACAAACAAAGATCTTTCGGGTGAGTAATTCATGACAGACATTTTATTTTTGAGTGAATTTATTTTAAGATGTAGTACCCCCTAAAATAATGATATATTTTCCTTAACCCTATTATCTCAAACGTGTGACTTTTTTTTTTCTTTAAAGGCCTCAACAACACAATACAATAATATATAATTTGGCAACATTTGTGAATGCATTAACTAACATGAACTAACAAAGAGATATACATTTGTTACAGTATTTAATATAGTTAATTGATACATTTCGATTGCTCCAGTCTACCTACTGCTGCTGCATGCGTCAGTGTTTGTAGCTCTGTATAGCTGCGTTTGAATCTCTGTTTGATATATTTTCTTTGTTATCTATACTGCTAAATATAACTTAGTCATCACCATATATTGTTTAATATAGCCTATCAAGTTAAATTTGACATCACTAGCTTTTAATCTAAATCACTACCACGTGTTAGCTTTTCGCTAGCCTGGTAGCTTTCCATCTCTGCACCTGGGTCTCCTGTTTTCTGAGTTCATTAGACAACTGTGGTGAGTTGGATTATTAAATAGACTCCATCAAACAAAGTAAGTGGAGTAAGTTGTGTGGTAAGTTTTGGATTCATCAACAAATACGGTAAGCCATGTCTTCTTCTCCTGTCATTGTCACTTGCACTGCATGCTACATGTTTAGCATATCTATCTCCATTGGCGAACAGGGCTTCACATGTGTTAAATGTAAGGAATTAATCAGGCTGACGGAGAAGATTTCAGATTTAGAGACACGCATCCAGACTTTATGTGAGAGTAGTGAGAATGTAACAGCTTTAGATACTGCTTTGGATGCGACTAGCTTAGTGAACACTCATTGTTTGGTTCCGGCTGAGCCCTTGCAGCAGGGCAATTGGGTGACTGTGAGACAGCATATTCGCGGATCTAAAAACCACTCTTCCGTTCCGATTAGAACATCAAACAGGTTCTCCCCACTCAGTGATGCACCCACTGAGGATCCTGTTGAAAGTGCCCTAGTTATTGGCGATTCTATTACACGGAACGTGAAAATAGAGACACCAGCCACCATAGTCACATGTTTACAGGGAGCCAGAGCGCCTGACATCAAAGCAAATTTAAAAGAGCTGGCTAAAGCTAATCGTAAATTCTCTAAGATTATTATTTACGTCGGCACTAATGATGTTCGACTTCGTCAGTCGGAGATCACCAAAATTAACATTAAAGAGGTGTGTAAACTCGCAAGTACAATGTCACCAGCAGTCTGTTTATCTGGCCCCCTCCCTGTTAAAAGGAGTGATGAAATAGTTAGCAGATTATCATCACTCAATGGCTGGTTGTCTAAGTGGTGTCCATAAAATAACATAGGGTTCATAGACAATTGGAAAAGTTTTTGGGGCAGACCCGACCTATTGAAGATAGACGGCATTCATCCTACCTGGGCTGGTGCTGCTCTTCTCTCTAGTAATTTGGCACATAGTCTTAGAGCTAAACCTTGACTCACTGGGGCCCTGGTCAGGAAGCAGACAAACTGGCTAAACCAACCGTCTGCTAGCTGTCTCACGTCACCAGAGTCAGCTAAATCCCAGCACATAGAGACGCTTTCACCTAGATATTATCACATAGAGACTGTGTCTGTTCCCGAATCAGTAAATACAAAAACCATCAAAACCATTCAACAGTAAAAATTTAATTGATGTCCAACAAATAAACAACAGATATAATACGGATGAACAATTGATAAATCTCGGGTTGCTGAATATTCGATCCCTTTCGCCAAAAACGCTTATGTTAATGATATGATTATAGATCATAACCTAGATGTGCTGTGTTTGACAGAAACCTGGCTAAAACCTGACAACTACATTACTTTAAATGAGTCCACTCCCCAAGATTATTGTTATAAACACGAGCCACGTCTAAAAGGAAAAGGGGGAGGTGTTGCTGTAATTTATAATGATATCTTCAGTATTACTCAGAAGTCTAGTTTCAAATATAATTCCTTTGAAGTTTTGGTGCTTTATGTAACGTTGTGTAGTGTAAATGATAAATCCCGTTTGACATTTGTGTTGGCTACTGTATACAGGCCACCAGGGCACAATACAGACTTTATCAAAGAATTTGCTGGTTTTCTATCAGAGTTAGTACTGGCTGCAGATAAAGTACTAATTGTTGGTGATTTTAATATCCATGTTGTCAATGAAAAAGACGCATTGGGATTGGCATTTAAAGACATTCTAAACTCTTTTGGAGTTAGACAACACGTATCGGGACCCACTCATCGCCTTAATCGTACTTTAGATCTAATACTGTCACATGGACTAAATGTTGATACCACTACTGACTCTCTTTACTAGCACTTTAGACATAGTTGCTCCTCGGCGCTTAAAGAAGATTAAAGCAAATAATCCAACGCCGTGGTACAACGAGCACACTCGGGCCCTTAAAACAGCAGCCAGAAAAATGGAGCGCAGCTGGAAGAAAACAAAACTGGAGGTTTTTCGCAATTTGTGGAAAGAGAGCATGATTGCATACAGAAAGACCATAAAAACTGCTAGATCAGCTTATTTCTCAACTCTTTTAGAAGAAAACAAACACAACCCTAAGTATTTATTCGATACAGTGGCTAAATTAACAAAAGATAAAGCTTCAACTTCTGACGTTTGTAAACAACACAGCAGTAATGACTTTATGAACTTCTTTACTAGTAAGATTGATAACATTAGGAATATATAACCATGCAGCCGTCTACTACAGTATCACTTCAGACAGAACATTGTAGTGTCACTGAGGAAAAATTACACTCATTCAATGCTATAGGAGGAGAAGAATTGGCTAAACTTGTTAAATCATCAAAATCAACAACATGTATGCTTGACCCTATACCGACTAGGCTATTAAAAGAGATGCTTCCAGAGGTCATAGATCCTCTGCTTAATATTATTAATTCATCCTTGACATTAGGATATGTACCAAAAACTTTTAAGTTGGCTGTAATTAAACCACTTATTAAAAAAACGCAACTTGATCCTAAAGAATTAGTCAATTACAGACCAATCTCGAATCTACCGTTTCTATCAAAAATATTAGAAAAGGCTGTGTCTTCACAATTAAGTTCCTTTTTAGAAAGAAATGGTATATGTGAGGATTTCCAGTCAGGATTTAGACCGTATCATAGTACTGAGACTGCTCTAATTAGAGTTACAAATGATTTACTCTTATCATCTGATCGTGGTTGTATCTCTCTATTAGTGTTACTCGATCTTAGCGCTGCATTCGATACTATCGATCACAATATTCTTTTGAATAGACTCGAAAATTATGTTGGCATTAGTGGAACTGCATTGGCATGGTTTAAATCTTACTTATCTGACCATTATCAGTTTGTAGCAGTAAATGAAGAGATGTCACACCGATCACAATTTCAGTATGGAGTACCGCAAGGCAGTGTTAGGACCGTTGCTTTTCACCCTGTATATGCTACCACTGGGAGATATCATTAGGAAGCATGGTGTTAGTTTTCATTGTTATGCTGATGATACTCAGCTCTATATTTCTTCACGCCCTGACGAAACTTACCAATTCACAAGATTAACGGAATGCATAGCTGATATTAAAAATTGGATGAATAGTAATTTCCTGCAACTTAATTCAGATAAAACTGAATTTTTAATTATTGGACAGAAAAGCTCCACAAGTAGTGCCTTAGAATACTGTCTAACCCTCGATGACTGCTCTGTCAAGCCCTCGTCGTTAGTGAGGAACCTGGGTGTGCTCTTTGATACCAATCTTTCGTTTGAAAGCCACGTTTCTAGCATCTGTAAAACTGCATTCTACCATCTTAAAAATATATCTAAATTACTTCACATGCTTTCAATGCAAAATGCTGAACAATTAGTACATGCGTTCATGAGCTCAAGGCTAGATTATTGTAATGCTCTACTGGGTGGTTGCCCTGCTCGCCTAATAAATAAACTCCAGCTGGTCCAAAACGCAGCAGCTCGAGTTCTTACTAGAACCAGGAAGTACGATCATATTAGTCCAGTTCTGTCAACACTGCACTGGCTCCCTATTAAACATCGCATACATTTTAAAATCTTGCTTATTACTTATAAAGCAATAAATGGTTTAGCTCCCCAGTACTTAAGCGAGCTCTTAACGCATTATACTCCATCACGTCTATTGTGGTCTCTAAACTCTGGCCAGTTGAAAATACCTAGAATATCTAAATCAACTGCAGGCGGTTGATCCTTTTCCTATTTAGCACCTAAACTCTGGAACAGTCTTCCTAGCATTGTTCGGGAAGCAGACACACTCTGTCAGTTTAAATCTAGACTAAAAATGCATCTCTTTACTATGGCATACACAAAGAACATTTTTAACTTTCTTTATTCAAATCAAATGACTGATTGTTAGGCTGCATTAACTAGGTCAGCCGGAACCAGGAACACTTCCCATAACACCTGATGTACTCGTTACATCATAAAAAGAGTGGCATCCACACTAATGTTAGTCTCTCTGTTTATCCCGAGGTTTACTGCAGTCGGCCGGATCCAGGCCGTGTCCGGATCGGATGGTGGACCTGCATCTGGACATGACCAGCTCATCCTGGAGTGTCTGCTGAGACCGTGTCCATTAGTGTCTCCTCTAAATTTGCCTCACCGCACGTCATCCTCAATTAACCCGCCTCCGCGCAATAACTCCGATCTTTCAAGTATTCATATTCTTGTGTAATCGACGCGCCATCCTAAATGAACCTGTCTCGTGCGTGATACCCAAAATTTCGAATATTCCTATCTAATATGATTTATGACCTGCAAGGTTGCCAGAGTAATAATTATACACTGTTAATAATAGGCCAGAGGAGAACTGGCACCCCGACTGAGTCTGGTTTCTCCCAAGGTTTATTTTTCTCCATCATGCCCTGATGGAGTTTTGGTTCCTTGCCACTGTCGCCTTTGGCTTGGCTTGCTCAGTTGGGGACACTCAAATTATGATCCAAGTTACTAAACTAAATATACAAATAGAATTTATTAATTTGGTCATATATAATTCTATAAACTATCCAAATTAAACTAGCCAAATCAAATTTTGTTGCAATGTTGTCCTGTTTAACACTGTGAAGCTGCTTTGAAACAATCGTCATTGTAAAAGCGCTATATAAATAAAGTTGATTGATTGATTGATTATGTTATTTCAGTGCATTAACTAATGTTAACATATACATTTTTGATTTTAACAACAATAATGCAAATTTTGAAAATAATTAAGATTAATACATGATGTAGAAGTATTGTTTATTCTTAGTTCATGTTAACTAAAATTGTTAAAGGAATACAGCGACTTTTGAGGACTTTAGCTCATTCACCGTATCCCCCAGAGTTAGATAAATCCATCCATACCATTCTCATCTCCGTGTGTGCCATAACTCTGTCTGATGCACCCACCGCTAGCCTAGCTTAGCACAAAGACTGGAGGTAAACGGCTCCATCTAGCTTACCTCTCAATAAGTGACAAAATAACGGCAACATTTTCCTATTTACATGTTGTGATGTGTAACATCGTGCACTAAAATCGATTGCAAATTATAAATTGGGATTTTTAGGCCGATATAGCTAGGAACTATACTCTCATTCCTGCGTTATCCAGGAACTTTGCTGCCATACCATGGGTGCAGAGGGCAATGATATTATACAGCACCTGAAAATAGGCTAACTTCTGTCAACATAACCAACGTGACAACCTGCTTGCACAGAGCATTCTGGGGACTATTTTCAGGCACTGCGTAATATCATTGCGCCTCTGCACCCATGGTACGGCAGCAAAGCTCCTTGATAGTTACACACGAATGAGAGTGTAGTCCCTAGCCAAATTGGCCTAGAAAAATGCAACTTTTAATTTTACGTCAGTCTTAGAACACTATGTAACTATACACATCACAACATGTAAATAGGAAAATGTTGGCGTTATTTTGTCATTTACTGAGCAATAGGATAGATGGAGCCGTTTATTGCTAGCCTTTGTGCTAAACTAGGTGCGTCAGACAGAGTTATAGCATGCACAGAGATGAGAATGGTATGGATGGACTTATCTCTACCATTTAAATCATACCATTTAAAATCATTGTTCACTGAAAATATTTCTCTCTTATTTTTAAGACGTTCTGTTGGAATAAATTCTGAAAAGGGGACCAAGGCTGCACGACGAAGTTACATGCAAAAAGATTGGGAAAACAGTGCAAAAGAAAACCATAACTGTCAACGCCAAAGTGTCAAACATCTTAAAGAGACTTTGAGTAGGACTTCATTTAAAAAGTGTAGTTGACACACCCCACACCCATGCAGGTTGGTTTCTTAAAAATGTGCTGGCCTGTAGAGTTATACTTTGTTTATACCAAGTTCTTTAGATATAAAAATGCAGATGCTTTATTAAAGCCTGTTTGAGTGTTTATTTTATTATTAGTTTTGTTTCAGTGCAATTTTCTTTTTTTTTTTGCGTAATGTTTGCTGAAGCCTGATTCGATTTGTATTTTTATATACAGTACAGGTTGATTGTCTATAGATTGTTTGTTTTTTTAATTAGCCATTTTGATATGTTGATGGTATGTTGATATGCACTGTATATTACTATGCTAATATTAATATTACTGAACATTTTTATCAGAATAAAAAAAAATAATAATAATAATCCTAACTTGGCTGTATTCCTTTTTGTTACCCATAGACAAATATAAAGTGGTGAGTTATTATAGCATTTTAAATTATTTTAATTATTGTGTTGTGACTAGTGTCATTTAACAGCTATAATTTCCCTGTAAAAAAAATGGTAATCTACTGGCAGCTGGTTGCCAGCATTATACTGTAAAAATACGGAGCACTGCTGTTTTTGAAATTAACTGCAAAATACTGTCTTTTTCAGCTACAGTAGACAACTGTAATTTAATTACAGTTAAGGTTCCCTTTGTAAAGGGTTTATAAAGGTGTTTGTTAATGACTAATAACTCATTTACAAATGCATTATAAATCATTGATAAGCAGTTATAACTGCATGAATAAAAAGGGTGACTTTAACGCAATGCACTTTACATTAAGGTTCCCTTTGTAAAGGGTTTATAAAGGTGTTTGTTAATGACTAATAACTCATTTACAAATGCATTATAAATCATTGATAAGCAGTTATAACTGCATGAATAAAACACTTTACATTAAGGTTCCCTTTGTAAAGGGTTTATAAAGGTGTTTGTTAATGACTAATAACTCATTTACAAATGCATTATAAATCATTGATAAGCAGTTATAACTGCATGAATAAAAAGGGTGACTTTAACGCAATGCACTTTACATTAAGGTTCCCTTTGTAAAGGGTTTATAAAGGTGTTTGTTAGCAGGCGTTAATGTTAATGACTGTTAATGACTAATAACTCATTTACAAATGCATTATAAATCATTGATAAGCAGTTATAACTGCATGAATAAAAAGGGTGACTTTAACGCAATGCACTTTACATTAAGGTTCCCTTTGTAAAGGGTTTATAAAGGTGTTTGTTAATGACTAATAACTCATTTACAAATGCATTATAAATCATTGATAAGCAGTTATAACTGCATGAATAAAACACTTTACATTAAGGTTCCCTTTGTAAAGGGTTTATAAAGGTGTTTGTTAATGACTAATAACTCATTTACAAATGCATTATAAATCATTGATAAGCAGTTATAACTGCATGAATAAAAAGGGTGACTTTAACGCAATGCACTTTACATTAAGGTTCCCTTTGTAAAGGGTTTATAAAGGTGTTTGTTAATGACTAATAACTCATTTGCAAATGCATTATAAATCATTGATAAGCAGTTATAACTGCATGAATAAAAAGGGTGACTTTAACGCAATGCCTTCCAAATAGTGAGCCCTTTTTTATCTCACATGTTATAAATGCTCAATAAATGTATTTATTAACAATTATTTAAATCAAAACCAGATTCCTGATTTATTTAATGATGCAGCAAAATAGACTTTCATAGTAAAACTGAAGGGTGTTTTATGTGCTTCTCATTAATATCTCATGACTGCCACTTTTTAATATGATCTAATATTACAGAATTAATATCTTTTTTATTTTTTATGTTCCTTACTAGAAATTAGTCTTACCATGATATTACAAAAAAGGTTCATGATGCCTCCACAGCAGTGTATAAAACTGACTTCTTGTTTATGTCTAAGTGGTGTCTGCAAAATAACATAGGGATCATAGACAATTGGGAAAGCTTTTGGGGCAGACCTGGCCTGTTAAAACACGACAGAATCCATCCTTCTTGGAGTGGTGCCGCCCTTCTCTCTAGTAATTTGGCATATAGTCTTAGAGCTAAACCTTGACTCACTAGGGCCCAGGTCAGGAAGCAGACAGACTGGCTTATCCGACCGCCTGCTAGCTGCCTCCCGTTACAGAAGTCAGGTAAATCCCGACACATAGACACTCTTTTACCTAGATATTATCACATAGAGACTGTGTCTGTTCCGCGAATTAGTAATTACAAAAAAACATCAAAACCATTCAACGGTAATAATTTAATTGATGTCCAACAAATAAACAATATATATATTACGGAAAATCAAATGATAAAGCTTGGGTTGCTGAATATTCGATCCCTTTCCCCAAAAGCGCTCATTGTTAATAATATAATTACAGATAATAAACTATGTGCTGTGTTTGACAGAAACCTGGCTAAAACCTGACGACTACATTACTTTAAATGAGTCCACCCCACAAGATTGTTATAAACACGAGCCGCGTCTGAAAGGTAAAGGGGGAGGGGTTGCTGTAATTTATAATAATATCTTCAGTATTACTTAGAAGTCTAGTTTCAAATATAATTCCTTTGAAGTTTTGGTGCTTTATGTAACGTTATGTAGTGCAAATGATAAATCCCATGTAACATTTGTGTTAGCTACTGTATACAGGCCACCAGGGCACAATACAGACTTTATCAAAGAATTTGCTGATTTTCTATATGGCCGTAGATAAATTACTAATTGTTGGTGATTTTAATATCCATGTAGACAATGAAAAAGACTCATTGGCATTGGCATTTAAAAACATTCTAAATTCTATTGGAGTTAGGCAAAACGTGTCAGGACCTACTCATCCCCATAATCATACTTTAGACCTAATATTGTCACATGGAATAAATGTTGATACACTGTAAAAAAAAAAATCGTAAAAAAATGGTAAATTACTGGCAGCTACGGCTGCCAAACAAAAACCCTAAAAATAAAGTAAAATATCTTAATTCAAATAAAGTGCAAAAACAATAATTTTACAGAAATTTACATTAAGGTTTTACTGAAAAATACTGCTATTTTACAGATTTTTTCCTGGTTTAAATTAAGATATTTTACTTTAATTTTACGGTTTTTGTTTGGCAGCCATAGCTGCCAGTCATTTACTATTTTTATACAGTGGTAAACTGTTATTTTACAGATTTTTCCTGGTTTAAATTAAGATATTTTACCTTAATTTTGCAGTTTTTGTTTGGCAGCCATAGCTGACAGTCGTTTTTATACAGTGTTAAACTGTTATTTAACAGATTTTCCTTGTTTAAAAATAAGATATTTTATTTTAATTTTACAGTTTTTGTTTGGCAGCCATAGCTGACAGTCGTTTACTGTTTTTTAAAAAGTGTAAAATTGTTATTTTACAGATTTTTCCTAGATTATTATGATCAAACACCTTCAATAACACTGTTATTTCACAGATTATTACAATAAAAAAAATCCAATAAAGTGTTAAAACATGCTCAAGATTGTAAATTTACATTTTATTTTGGAAGACAAAATACAGTCTGTACAATAATACAATTCATAATACATTTAACATTTAAAACACAGATAACAGTGGAATAGTTTCATCAAATTTTTAAAGTTGAATAAAAATATTCTTAATTTTAAAAATAAAAAAATACAAATCATATATATCTACAATGTGTCACTATTGATTCTAAAACTTTTATTATTCAGATATAAATGTATGTAAACAAATTCTTATCAAACAGTTCTTCAGAGCCCCAGGAGGAATTAAAAAACAAAAAATTGCATTTATCTTGTAAGTTAGGGTTACTAATATCATAATGAGGTCATGATTTCACCTTAAAACAAAACAACATTGTGCCGTTTACTGTTAGCTTTGTATTTACCAAATCAGTTTTAAATTGTTTTCGTTAATATTCAACTGACCCCGTGGGCTCCATAGCTAATAATATATGTGGACAAACATACCTTTTAATTCAGAATCCAAGCTATGTGTAATAAGAAATATAAACCAAACATACAACAGAATGTCCATGATTCTGCATTAGAAGGGACAGATAAAGAGCAATCCTCTTCCAAATCTCCAATAATCAGCTGATCCTTAAAAGAAAGAAAGAAAAAGACATTGATTAATTGAAAAGTCCTTAAAAATTGAGGATTTAGTTTTTGTACCTTTCCTTTAAACAACATTTGATATTGAGATATTTTGGCTATATGAACACAGAGTCCTCTCAGCTTTGAGATGGGTTATAAGAAATATGAGGATTCACAACAACTGACACCTTCTCCAGATGTATCATAGCAAGGTAACACAGTTGCACCAATTTTTGTACACAGAATGCCAACTATAGTAGAAAATATTCTGTAGAATAACACTGTTATTAAAATAAAACCAACTAATATTTGTATTAATTGCAGCAGTTTACACTGGTTTTTTTATTACAAATGGTACTTGTTGAGATCATTAGATTAATCAAGATTTCAGATTTAATCAGTCATCATTTACTCACCCTTAAGTTTTCTTAACCAACCTTTCTACAGACTTTCTTCTGTAGAAAACACAAAACAAAAATAAGGAAGAAAATATATTTTGAGAGGTGTCTTGGTGATTATTGACCAAAACATTTGGTCCAATGTAGTTTGGTTATACCAACATTATTCAAAATGTTTCACAGAAGAAAGTCAAACAAGTCTGATAAGACATGCGGGTGAGAAAACGATGAGGGAGTTTTAATTTTGAGTGAGCTATGCTTTTAAACTCAAGAGGGTACGTTTGAACCAGTTGGGCCTGTGTTCACATTTCCTCACACATAAGGGTACAGTAACAGTATTAATGTTGAATACGACATGAATACTCACTTCCTCTGAAGATCATGTGGCAGAAGATTTTCATTCCCAAAACTTCTGGATCATAAGGGGAGAAATACACACACACACACACACACACACACACACACACACACACACACACACACACACACACACACACACACACACACACACACACACACACACACACACACACACACACACACACAAATTAATATTAATTTGTTTAATAAAACATTCATATTAATTATCAACTTATTGACAGAGACATGGACTTGCGAATTGTACTCACCAGGTCCATGCAAAAACAGAAGATCGAAAATCCTGGTTTGCCTATAATTCTTCCAAGAATGGAGTCCAAGAATGGTGGTTTCATGTCCTTTCTGTTGAATGAGTGTACATGACAGTGTTCTCATATTACTCGTGCCAAAGATCCTTTACTTTTTATGACAAGCTTGATCTAGCTGACAGTAAGGATGGGCATTATGACCATATTATTCTACATACATGAGAAATTTTATTTCAATAACGATATCACAATATAGTTATTTAATTTTTTTATGGATATTTCATAAAAACATATTACAGAATAATACTGTTTAGTCTTCAATGTAGCATATTCTATTAATTAAATTCAATTGATTCTACAAGAGCCGAAGGTCTTCTCTAGACTTTTGTTGTTTGATTAAAAATATGAAACCGCAGTTTATTAAGCTGCTGTCCCTTTAAGAACGAATGCACAGAATGACACTCATCCGGGTTTCCCACTTTAACTGTTTAACTTTACTTCAGACATAACTGACTGTTTAAATCAAGTGAATACCTCACATGATTTTAAGATAATTCTGTGCATTTTACCAAAGGATAATTGATTGCGGCTTATTTGAACAAATGCATGTCCCTCTCTTTATTCTTCATACATGCATGTTTCTTTGTCAAAATGTCAATAACTTTTAGTACAGTGATCCACGGATATATTTACATTCCGTGATATAAAAAGGTAACGTTAAAGTTAACTGCAAAGTCTCTAACAATAGTCACTATCATCGTCATAGCGTTCAGCCCTATCTTAACAGTATTACTACATAAAACACAGAAACAAAATATGTAAATTAGTCGGGATTAGTATATCACTAAGTAACAGTTAACTTACTTGATGTGACAGTGAAAAAAATATTTAAAGGTATTTACCTGCTGCCGCTTGCCGTCTGTTGTCCGCCATTGGTAACTTCTGTTCATATCCCTGTTTTTTCGTTCTCCAGGGTTCCTACAGAATTTTCATTTCAAAATTCCATACTTTTCCAGACTCAAATTTCCAGACTTTCCAACATATTTTTCCGACTATATTTAACTTGTTCTGATAAATTGTTTTAAAATTCAACTGCTAACCAGTATGTTACACTCTAAAGATTTAGATCGGCGTTTTTGTCTTCTGGATAGGAAAGTAGCTAGACAGGAAAAAAAATGGTGGGAGAGAGGGGGGCGGGATTGGGAAAAGTCCATGAGGCAGGACTCGATCTCGCATCTCCCGAAGCACAACAGCACTTCATGGCGACGCACTCAACCACAATGCTATCGGCACCGTCAAGTATGTTACACTACAGTCAAAACCTCTATGCTATCATGTTAAATTTTAGCTACTGTTGCTTGTAGAAGTCAATTTAACACCAAACCCAGTCAAGTTCAAACCACAGCATTTTATCAAAACGTCTAAGGTTACGTAGACGTAACCGCTGTTCCCTGAGAACAGGGAACGAGCGCTGCGTCTAGCTGACGCTACGGGGAACGCCCTCAGCGTGACTGGTGTCTGAAGCTACTATCGAATCACGGCAACGTTTTGACCGACGTCAGCCCATGACGTCATCATCATGCGACCCGGAAGTATATAAGGGCGCTGTGCCAACACAGATACATCTCTTTCGTCTGAAGGGACTGTATGGCCGATAGGCCCTGAAGCATGGCAATGCGACGCAGCGCTCGTTCCTGTTCTCAGGGAACAGCGGTTACATACGTAACCTTAGACGTTCCCTTTCGAAGGGAACTCTCGCTGCGTCTAGCTGACTGTCAAGTAGTAGGCCTCATTAGGCCTCCTTGAGAAAACAAGATGTAACCTCAGCAGTTAGCATGCTTCACTGGCAGGCTCTCTAGGCCTCCCTGAAGGTGAGCTCGAACGCTCTGAAAACTGGTGTATGTTGAGGTCAGGTAGTAGGCCTTACAAGGCCTCCCTGAGGATAAACTGTCAACACTAGTAATTCACTGAAAAACCTGAGCGACTCCCCCTCAGGTCACACTGGGCTGACAGCGACAGCACTCCCTACGGTCATAGCCCAAGCTATGCCACTAAATGGAACCCCAAAGCACTGCGTGGGGTTCTATCTAGACTGCTCAAAGGCCTGGGACCACTACTTCAACAGAAGGGGTCCCTTTAAGGGAATGTGGCTAGGGGACCCGAAGGAGCCCCAGCCAGTCACTGCTCGGGAAATCAAATACCCCGAGTACCACCAGGGATGCCTGACCTGGTGCCCTAAGTGTTATGGACACTTTGGTTTAGCCAACCCTGTCTGTTCACAAACAGAGCCTCTGGAAGGTGCCCAGGGGGCATCCAAACTAAGGGACTGAAAGACTGGCAGTCCTACTTAGCCCGAACTCAGAGACGGGTCATCCTGAGAGCAATACTCAGCGTAGCGCTTTACAACCCTTGCTAGCGAGGGGAGTCTGTCTGCTCAAATCAAGGATCTACCAGGTGCTTGTGTTTCAAAGCAGTAGGGAGGCCGGAGAGGCCTATGGACTGATCTAACAGGGAGGCCTCGAGAGAGGCCTGCGACCGTCTGACCAGGCTCAGGCGGCTGAGTACTCATAGACGACCCTCATTGAGGGGAGCAACTGAACCTGCCTGGCGGGTAACCTCCAGCTGTAGGCCCAACTACCACAAGTTCTAACACCGAGAACTGATAGCCAAGAAGTGCCTTACTTGGGAACTTCACCTTCAAGGAGGCCCCGTGGGCCTACTACCTGATAGCGGGATTTCCAGGGAGGCCTATAGAGGCCTACTACCTAACAGCACGCCCTGCTGGCAACCCGAGCATCCTGGCTCGGGAACCCATCCTCAGGAGGCCTGAGGCCTACTACCTGATAGCGGGATTTCCAGGGAGGCCTATAGAGGCCTACTACCTAATAGCACGCCCTGCTGGCAACCCGAGCATCCTGGCTCGGGAACCCATCCTCAGGGAGGCCTAGCGAGGCCTACTACCTGATAGCAGGATTTCCAGGAGGCCTATAGAGGCCCTACCTAACAGCACTCCCTGCTGGCGACCCGAGCACCCTGGCTCGGGAGTCTATCCTCAGGGAGGCCTTGTAAGGCCTACTACCAGACCTCAACATACACCAGTTTTCAGAGCGTTCGAGCTCACCTTCAGGGAGGCCTAGAGAGCCTGCCAGTGAAGCATGGTAACTGCTGAGGTTACATCTTGTTTTCTCAAGGAGGCCTAATGAGGCCTACTACTTGACAGTCAGCTACGCAGGCTAGCCGAGCATCCTGATTCAGGAACTCGCCCTCAAGGGAGGCCTATTGAGGCCTACTACCTGATAGCCAGCCTTTAGGGAGGCCTGGAGAGGCCTGCTACCTGTTTTGCACCTCGTGCTAACTGTTTCTTCAAGTGACTGGGTCCCAGGAACGCCTTAGGGAGGCCTGATGAGGCCTACTACCTGCCTCTGGGAGTGACCACAACCTGGGAGCTCACCCTCAGGGAGGCCTGGTAAGGCCTTACATTAACAGCAGGCCTTCAGGGAGGCCTGATGAGGCCTACTACCTGCCCCTGGGAGTGACCACAACCTGGGAGCTCACCCTCAGGGAGGCCTGGTAAGGCCTTACATTAACAGCAGGCCTTCAGGGAGGCCTGATGAACCCTACAACCTGATAGCCGGCAGGCCATCTATCCCGATGCACACATCGGTCCTTACATCCAGTGAGGCCTGGTCGAGGCCTTCCAACTGATAATGCGCCTTGTTCAAGAGGCCTATTTAGGCCTACAATTGACAGCCGACCTTCAGGAGAGCGTGTGCCCCTTTTAACCTGATAGCCAGCTAGGCTAGCCGTACCTTGATGCCTCAGCATCGGCACCTGCCTTCATGGAGGCTTACCATCCTGATAGGCCTACCATCCTGATAGCCTGCCAAGCTAGAATACTCCTGGGACCAAACATCGGTACTCACCTTCAGGGAGGCCTGACTGAGGCCTTCCACCTGACAGCCGACCATTAGGGAGGCTTAGTTCGTGGCCTATACCCTGATAGCCAGCCGGGCTATTTTTTCCCCCGATGCCCTGCATCAAAACCTGCCCTCTCAGGAGGCCTGGTGAGGCCTACCTGATAGCAAGTCATGCTAGCTGCCCGGGAAACCTCCTCCGGAAGCTCACTAAAAGAAGCCTATTGAGGCCTTCTATCTGATCGCAAGCCTACTAGGGAGGCCTAATGAGGCCTACCACCTGCTAGCACTACTGTTAGCAATCCTCCAGCGAGCCCTAACTTTAGAGGCCTGCTAACTGGGAACAAACATTCACAATGTGTGGCCATGACTCGTCTCCATGGAGGCCTGCTGAGGCCTACCACATGATATAACCACCCATTGCTCTATGGGGACCCGTTCCAGGGAGGCTTGTAAAGCCTACAAGCTGTACGAGTTTTGTAAAAGACGAGAGATAACCGCCAGAAAGACAAGCTGGCTGCTATTTAAATCAACGACTCTCAATGAGAGGAGGCTCACACATGCAGGGATGGAACAACAGGCTCAGATCCACGTAGTGTACAGCCAAAGGTGACGGTGCCTCAGCAACGCGCCTCCGTCATCCACATCCCAACTGACGCCATAGCGCTCAGTCCTAACAGAGACAAACTTAATCCACCCTGCAGTGGCTTAGGGAACCAAAGACACAAAGCAACCCTAAGCGGTAGACAAACACTCCATTCTCCCAGAAAGGTGTGCTACCGCTTAGTACTCCGCAAACATTTCAAAGAAAAGAGCGGCGGCCTAAACACTACTCTCACTATGAGAGGAGGCCCTTCTTCTGATACCCATGCGCAGCGCGCAACCTACACAGCCCAGAGGCTGGCGCTGTGCTAAGCCACTAATCCAGGGAAAGGACAGTTCTCTCTGGCATAAATACCCAACTCTATACAGGAACCGGGGGTCTGTAAGAAATACACCTTTTTAGTGTTCTATACAAAAAATGACCACTCTCACCTGCGGCATGTTGAGCGAAGACTCACTGTGCAGTTCTCACCACCATGTTCTACCGCCCCTGCACGCCTGAAAGGGGCGTTCTCACTGAGCCCGTAACAGCAGGCCTTCAGGGAGGCCTGATGAAGCCTACAACCTGATAGCCTGCAGGCCATCTATCCCGATGCACACATCGGTCCTTACATCCAGTGAGGCCTGGTCGAGGCCTTCCAACTGATAATGCGCCTTGTTCAAGAGGCCTATTTAGGCCTACAATTGACAGCCGACCTTCAGGAGAGCGTATTGCCCCTTTTTAACCTGATAGCCAGCTAGGCTAGCCGTACCTTGATGCCTCAGCATCGGCACCTGCCTTCATGGAGGCTTACCATCCTGATAGGCCTACCATCCTGATAGCCTGCCAAAAGAGCGGCGGCCTAAACACTACTCTCACTATGAGAGGAGGCCCTTCTTCTGATACCCATGCGCAGCGCGCAACCTACACAGCCCAGAGGCTGGCGCTGTGCTAAGCCACTAATCCAGGGAAAGGACAGTTCTCTCTGGCATAAATACCCAACTCTATACAGGAACCGGGGGTCTGTAAGAAATACACCTTTTTAGTGTTCTATACAAAAAATGACCACTCTCACCTGCGGCATGTTGAGCGAAGACTCACTGTGCAGTTCTCACCACCATGTTCTACCGCCCCTGCACGCCTGAAAGGGGCGTTCTCACTGAGCCCGTCCGGGCGGGCCGTCAGAACATAGTTCTACTCATCATGGGCCCTCCTCAGGCCTGATGTAAGAAGCGCCTGGGAAAAAGTTCATTAAAAGAGGAAAAAGGAGAGGGCTAGGATGTAACCGCCCTCAAGTGATCCATCACCCGCGCCGAGCGCGTTTGCCTGGATCACTTCCTCAGGTCCTTTCTCCCGCGGACTCGTCTCCTCTGTGCCCTGCTCCTCCACGGAGGGGGCACGAGAGGAGACGCTACCTCTGGTCCTGCCTACGGTCCTCAGACCGTGAAGGACCAGGTCCCGCCTGCCTGGGTGGGGGCGCGGATCTCAGCGGTATGCATGTCTTAAATGCTGCTGAGCGCGCCTTCGCCTCCCTGAACTTTCCAACCACCGCCTCAACGGAGGTGCCGAAAAGTTCAGTCGGCGAAACCGGCGAATCGAGGAGAAAGCCCTTCTCTTTCTCCCCGATATCGGCCAGGCTCAGCCACAGATGCCTCTCCGTAACCACCATAGCCGCCATTGAGCGGCCGATAGCAGCCGCAGTCTGCTTGGTGGCCCGGAGAGCCAGATCTGTGGTGCGGCGCAACTCAGCAACCGCCTCAGGGGACAGCCCGGCCCCCTGGTCGAGATCCTCCAGCAGGTCCGCCTGGTACGCCTGCAACACCGCCATCGTGTGCAGGGTCGCACCAGCCTGACCTGCTGCCGCGTACGCCCTGCCATTCAACCGCGAGGTAGTTCTCAGTGGTTTGGATGGCAGAGATGGAGCTCTTAGCGTCGATGCCTGTCCTGAAACGAGATAGTTTGCAAACGTCTCGTCTATGGGAGGCATCGACTCATACCCGTGCCTACCCATTCCCTCGACATCAGCGAAGCTTGCCCGCTGATGTCGGTGAATGCGGGCAGACAACGGGTTCTTCCATGCCGCCTGGACCTCAGTATGCAGGTCCGGGAGGAATGGAAGGCTCATCTGAGGTGCTGGCCTATGACCGGGGAGAAATCGATCGTCTAGCCTTCCACGAGCGACCTCTCCCCCAGCGCGCCGCCAGGGCAGCCTCAGCCTGTCCGTGGCGCGCTCCATAGCGTCCAGCAGCTCGGCGTACGCGGGACAGGGTGGCTGAGAGGGTCCAGGCTGGTCCTGGTCGCTGTCGCCACCCACCTCAGCCATCTCCTGCCCGTCCCGAAGAGCACCCGCCGCAGAGCTCGGTGGAGAACTGTCATTCTCCACGTCAACCTGCAGGACGTTCTCGTCAGCCGCCAAATCGTCTGAGAGAACCACCCTCTCCAGGCGATCAGCGAGCTCCATCTGGGAGCCCCACGGCGTCTTGCCGCCGCTCCGCCTCGGCGGCGCGGGACCCACATCGGCAGTCCCAGGTGAAGTGCCCTGCTCCTCGGAAAAGGGCCAGGCGAGAACGGAGGCGTTCTCACGGGAAACTGTTCACAGTTTGCACAGGCAGCTCCCTCAAGAACTGCCTGTGCATGCTCTTCGCCCAAGCAGAAAACGCACAGAGTGTGTGTGTCTCCCGGTGTCAGAAACCTCTGACACGGGTCGACACACTTCCTGAAGCCCTGCTTCCTTTTCTCTGTGCGCTTCATTTTTTCTTACCAGATCCGCAGATACCGCTTGCAAACAGACAGTCCCTGAAGACGAAGAAGATGTATCTGTGTTGGCACAGCGCCCTTATATACTTCCGGGTCGCATGATGATGACGTCATGGGCTGACGTCGGTCAAAACGTTGCCGTGATTCGATAGTAGCTTCAGACACCAGTCACGCTGAGGGCGTTCCCCGTAGCGTCAGCTAGACGCAGCGAGAGTTCCCTTCGAAAGGGAACTGCAATGCAAAATCAGTGCAATGTTATTCATATTTGTAATTTTGAACATTTAAATAACTGTAAACCCCTACAGAAACAGAAGGGACGTTCATGTACAATTAACCAGAAAATAAGAAAATAGAGCTAAAGTCAATTGACAATGCTTAATTGGCTGTTAGGTACAGAAAACTAGTAAAGACTCTTTAACCAATAGGCTAATTATAAATAAAATATTTAGAAATCTTATATTAAACTTTTGCCTTTTGTGATCTTAATGATCAAAATGCTAAATCAGGCACAGTTTTTTAAAAGGGTTATTCATTTACCCCAAAATGAATTTTCTATCATCATTTACTTACCCTCATGTCATTCTAAACTAATGAGACTTTTGTTAATCTTGGAAATCTTGGAAACATGAAGATATTTAAAGGACTAGTTCACCGAAAATGACAATGTTCTAATAATTTACTCACAATGCCATCCAAACTCATGCCAACTCAATTGGTTGTTCGGAAAAAAACAATTTCACTGAATAAAGTAAGGCATGGATATCTTGGATGGCATTGAGGTGAGTAAATAATTAGGACATTTTCATTTTGGGGTGAACTAATCCTTTAATAAAGGATCTGAAATCTCTCAGATTAAAAAAATATATATATATATTAATTTGTGTTATTATAATAAAGTCTGGTTTTGAAAGACATGGTGGTTTTTAGTCAAGCAGTTTGAGGTAGGGGCGCTGAGATGGCAACTGCTGCCTAACAACATAACAACCAATCACTGCAGACCTAAACTCCAGCAGTTCAGGTGTAAAAACGATCAACAGCGCTGGCAGACTGATCCAAACGCCATGAAAAAACAAACCCTGATTGTATACATTATATATTTATTATATACATTTAGAAATTGTTAATTTTATATTTAGAAAACGAAATGGGGACAATAGTCTGGAAACATAAATATTTTTCCATACTCTGATTTATTTTTCCATACTTTTCCAGACCTGGGAATTACTCAAATCAAATTCCATACTTTTCCATACTTTTCCAAACCCCGTAGGAACCCTGGTTCTCAGTCGACATCCCACGATCGAAATTTGTCCAAAATAAGAATTTAATGGATGTAAAATGATCCATGTAAGTTAATGCTATTACTAGTGGACCGACTAAAGCAAAAGCAGCCGCGAGCACTCCAACGGCAACGGGTGTATATTCAAACATGATCTGTAGATGGCGCGCACAGTTGTCATTGGCCAGATTTCTAGATGACGTTCAGATTGACCAATCACGCTCAAATGAACACGGAAAGACAGCAGATAGACTTGCAACTGTTATAAAAACTGGTTAAAACTACAGTTAGCAAATGTGTATTTTATTTGCTGTTATATTTCATTAGTTGGTCAAATGGAGTGGGCAGAGCAGAGGCCTGAAAGTTTCAACCTGGAGAGCAGTGCAGATTTGATATTTATTTTAGTTTGTTATATTTGTATCTAGAATTACAGTATAAATGTAAAAATACACCTAAACTGTAAAAATAAACAAATAAAAATAAATGGTCAAATTGTAGTTATTGCCAAACAAAAACAAAATTAAAGTATAAAATATGTCATTTTAAATAAGAACAAAACTGTAAAAATAACACTGTTTTCTCTTAAACTTTTAATGTAAATTTCTGTAAAGTTTTTGCACTTTATTTTAATTAAAATTACAAGATACAAGTACAAGATATTTTAATTTGACAGTTTTTACTTTTACTTTAAAATAACAAAAAAAAATACAAATAATAATGTTAAATTGTTAGTATGGACATAAACCTTTAATATAATGAGCTAAATATTTTATTATAGATTATTTCTGTAATTTTACATACATTTGTATGTCATTTAAGAAAACAGAAAAATACTGTATAAATACTGCAGTGATTTTCCTGTATATAAAAAAGAGAATTACTGTAATTTGTCATTAATGGTATAATTCTTAAAATAATGGTCAAGTTATTAATTTACAGATATTGTTTGTAATTTTATATGAATTTGTATGTTATTTATGAAAACAGAAAAATACTGTATAAATAATACAGCAATTTTCCTGTATAAAATAATGAGAATTACTGTAATTTGTCATTAATGATATAATTCTTAAAATAATGGTCAAGTTATTAATTTACAGATATTGTTTGTAATTTTACATGAATTTGTATGTTATTTATGAAAAGGAAAAATACTGTATAAATAATACAGTGATGTTCCTGTATAAAATAATGAGAATTACTGTAATTTGTCATTAATGATATAATGCTTAAAATAATGGTCAAGTTATTAATTTACAGATTTTGTTTGTAATTTTACATGAATTTGTATGTTATTTATGAAAAAGGAAAAATACTTTATGAATAATACAGTGATTTTCCTGTATAAAATAATGAGAATTACTGTAATTTGTCATTAATTATATAATTCTTAAAATAATGGTCAAGTTATTAATTTACAGATATTGTTTGTAATTTTACATGAATTTGTATGTCATTTATGAAAACAGAAAAATACTGTAAAAATAATACAATGATTTTCTTGTATAAAAAATAAGAATTACTGTATTTTGTCATTAATGATATAATTCTTAAAATAACATTAAATTTGTTTATTTACAGATATTCTTTGTAATTTTACATAGTTTTTAACAAAATTTAAAATTAAAAGAAAATACTGTAAAAAATTTAGAGTTATTTTCCATAAAATTAGTTTTTTTTTACAGTGTACCGTTGAAATTCTGCAGCAGAGCGACGACATCTCAGATCATTATCTAGTATCATGTATAATTAATTTAGCTAAAGCTACAAAGCCGTCCACCCGTTTCTTCTCCTCAGCATTCCAGATAGCTTAGAGGAACTCGATGTAGCAACAGAAACTATTGACTCTCTCTTTTCCCGTACTTTAGACGCAGTCGCTCCCCTGCGCTTAAAGAAGATTAAAGAAAATAGTCCAATACCGTGGTACAACGAGCACACCCGGGCCCTTAAAACAGCAGCCAGAAAAATGGAGCGCAGCTGGAAGAAAACAAAACTTTCGTAATTCGTGGAAAGAACGTATGATCGCATACAGAAAGGCTGTAAAAACTGCTAGATCTGCTTATTTCTCGACTCTCGAAAACAAACACAAACCTAGGTATTTATTCGATACAGTGGCTAAATTAACCAAGAATAAAGCTTCAACTTCTGATGTTTGTAAACAGCACAGCAGTAATGATTTTGTGAACTTCTTTACTTGTAAGATTGACAATATTAGGAAGAAAATTATAACCATGCAGCTCTCTACTACAGTATCACATCAGACAGAGCATCGTAGTGTCACTGAGGAAAAATTACACTCTTTCACTGCTATAGGAGATGAAGAATTGGCTAAACTCATTAATTAATCTAAATCAACAACATGTATGCTCGACCCTATACCCACTAGGCTATTAAAAGAGATGCTACCAGAGGTCATGGATCCTCTTCTTAATATCATTAATTCATTTTTGTCATTAGGATATGTAACGAAAACTTTTAAGTTGGCTATTATTAAACAACTTATTAAAAAAACGCAACATGATCCTACAGAATTAGTCAATTACAGGCCAATCTCAAATCTACCCTTTCTTTCAAAAATACTTGAAAAGGCAGTGTCTTCCCAATTGTGCAAATGTTCCTTTTTAGAAAGAAATGGTATTTGTGAGGATTTCCAGTCAGGATTTAGACGGAATGTATAGATGATATAAAAAATTGGATGATCAGTAATTTCCTGCAACTTAATTCAGAAAAAACTGAATTTTTAATCATTGGACAAAAAAGCTCCACAAGTAGTAACCTAGAATACTGTCTAACCCTCGATGGCTGCTCTATCAAGTCCTCGTCGTCAGTTAGGAACCTGGGTGTGCTCTTTGTTACCAATCTTTTGTTTGAAAGCCATGTTTCTAGCATCTGTAAAACTGCATTCTACCATCTTAAAAATATATCTAAATTACGGCACATGCTCTCAATGCAAAATGCTGAACAGTTAATACATGCGTTCATGAGGTCAAGGCTAGATTATTGTAATGCTCTACTGGGTGGTTGCCCTGCTCGCCTAATAAATAAACTCCAGCTGGTCCAAAACGCAGCAGCTCGAGTTCTTACTAGAACCAGGAAGTACGATCATATTAGTCCAGTTCTGTCAACACTGCACTGGCTCCCTATTAAACATCGCATACATTTTAAAATCTTGCTTATTACTTATAAAGCAATAAATGGTTTAGCTCCCCAGTACTTAAGCGAGCTCTTAACGCATTATACTCCATCACGTCTACTGCGGTCTCTAAACTCTGACCAGCTGATAATACCTAGAATATCAAAATCAATTGCAGGTGGTCGATCCTTTTCCTATTTAGCACCTAAACTCTGGAACAGTCTTCCTAGCATTGTTCGGGAAGCAGACACACTCTGTCAGTTTAAATCTAGACTAAAAACACATCTCTTTTCTATGGCATACACATAAAACACTTTTTCAATTAAATGATTATTAGGCTGCATTATCTAGGTTAGCCGGAACCGGGAACACTTCCCATAACACCTGATGTACTCGTTACATCATCAGAAGAATGGCAACTACGCTAATGTTAGTATCTCTGTTTTATCCCGAGGTCTACTAAAGTCAGCTGGATCCAGGCTGTATCCAGATCAGACGGTGGACCTGCACCCAGATGTGACCAACACATGACCCTGAAGTGTCTGCAGAGACCGTGTCATTTAGACTCCCACTTAAGCTGCCTCATCGACACGGCATCCGGCAATAAACCTATTTCGGGCGTGATGGCTCCGATTGTTTGAATAGTCCTAGTTAATAATTCTTTAAATCGATATGTCATCCTCAAAACAACCCTTCTCCAGCATGTTGCTGCCGATCTTTCGAATATTACACTTTAGTAATTGTTTAATCATTACGGTCTCCGGTCTCTGTCTCCGGCGTAATGACTCCGATATTTCAAATTATTTATTTTTAATAATTATTTAATCGAAACATCATCCTCAATAAACCCGTCTCTGGCGTGTTGCCTCAGATCTTTCGAATATTCAGATCGATTGTGACCTCTGACCTTTAAAATTGCCAGAATAATAATAATACGCTGTTTGTTAATTGGCCAGAGGAGAACTGGCACCCCGACTGAGCCTGGTTTCTTCCAAAGTTTATTTTTCTCCATTAGGTTTCCTGATGGGGTTTTGGTTTCCTTGCCACTGTCGCCTCTGGCTTGGCTTGCTCAGTTGGGGAAAACAATTTTTCAAATACATTTTAAAATAAATCTAATTATTAAACTAAATTATCCATATAGACCTAATTACTGATCTTATTACTGATCTAAAGCCCACATTGTTACTGTATGATAATCTAAATATATTCTGTTGCATTATTTTTCTGTTTAACACTGTGAAGCTGCTTTGAAACAATCTGCATTGTTAAAAGCGCTATAAAAATAAAGTTGACTTGACTTGACTTGACCAAGCCACCCCGGTGGCTTCAGGGCAACTGTGCACAACAGGCAATATCCATTTAAACAGGAGAAATTTTTAAAAAATGAATATGCCACATTTACCGCAGCAGCTGGTGCCACTATGACCACAAGGCACACCTATGATGTCATTTAAATATAGATTCATTTTAACGTCACAGGATATAATCTTCCGGACGTGTGTCGAGTTTCATGCAATTTGAAGCATGCTAAGAGTCTCAAAAACGCCCAAAAAGATCATTAAACTTTGACACGTTGCCATGACAACAGTGTTTAAAGTATCAGGAATCAATCCATATGTCTATATCTGTCATGTTTTCACATTAAACTGATGAAAATAAGACGGTGATTCAAAACATTTTTGAAAGTGACACTTCCTGCTGCCAGTTGGTGGCGCTATACGGTGACTCAAAAAATTAATATCCATGTAATCGGCCTCTTACAACGAACACACAGCTGAAGTTTCATCTAAATAAGTCAATGTTTGCAGAAGTTATAACACACTTCCTGTTTTCCTTTTCTCGCCATAAATTTGTCTCCTCGCCACGGCCAAACCGGTTGAGATATCAAAAAGCAATTTTTAATTTAGCATCCTCGGAGGAGTATATAAAATTCCAGAGCATGCGTTTTCCGAACAACCCATAATAGCTCACTTCCTGTTGGGCTGATGCATAACTTAGAGCATGAAAGTTGTTCGGCCCGATGAGATCTACATGTGTACCAAGTTTCATACATGTATGTGCAAGTGTGTTTGATACATGGACAAAGTTTTCAGACCCCACTTAAGGTTGTGCTGTCGAGCGCCCCTGATACGCCCGGGTACCAGCTTTGGCCCGGCCCTGATGGCCGCAGATTCCGATGTGTGTGCAAAGTTTTCGAGCATGGTAAGGGCCCCAAAAGTGCTTAAATAGTCGAAAAAAAAACAAAATCACCCTTTGGGCTTGGGCCCTAATAATAATCCTTAGAAGAACAATAGGGGCTTCGCCCTTTGGGTTTGGGCCCTAATTAAAGCTGCAAGCAGCGATGACGGGCCCAAGCTGGGGGCACCGCCACCCTGGTGGCTTCAGGGCAACTGTGCACGACAGGCAATATGCATTTAAACAGGAGAAAATTTTAAAAGCTCAAAAACACATCAAAAAAGGATCATTAAAATTGGACACGTTGCCATGACAACAGTATTTATAGTATCAGGAATCCATTCATTTGTCAGGGGTTAGCAGCTTAGACCCAGAGATCAGTAGTGAAGAATGAAGACAAAGAGTCAGGAGTGCAATTAATTAAATAATTTTTTTTACTAAAGAATAGTTTGCAGTTTCATCAGCAGAAGCAAGCTTCAAGTCTCACAAGGAGTTCGTAGGCCGCACTTCCACTCTACCGGTCTCGTCATTGCAGTATATACAATTGATTGTCCCAACAGTTATACTGTTTTCAAGGTCTAGCCACGTCATTATTGCAAGGTGTATGATTCATTTCCACACAAGGATAGATAGCAGAGCATATCACTAAACTAGGCAGACTAGTTGTCGCCCCATGACTAGATTTAGATCATTGTTGACCTCGGAGGTTGCAGAAAGGCGTCTTCATGTCTGGTGTTGTGCAGAAAATGTCCATCTTTAATATTGGGCCTGCACAGATCATGCAACGCACACACACAAGAGCTCCCCAGCATCACAGCTCTCCCAAGGTTGTAGAGTCTTAACTACATATCAACAAAGCACTTGATAACTGATAACATGTGCTTTCTCTCAGTGAGAGGTACAGACAATAGTACAGGCAATATTCATCTTGATTCTTTAGTGTTTCAGTAAAAGGAAATATAAAATGAATAAAATATAATAAAAATGAAAGCCAAATCTATATTTAATCTCTGGAAGCCGGGCTAAGAAAGCAAACTCTGTTACTGCACTCCTAGCATGTTAGAGGTGTGTGATACCTCCAAAATCCAAACACACAACAACATGTTGCTATCAAGTGTTTAGTGATACATCACACAGCCATAGACCAGACCCTCGGTCGCCACTCAAAGACCAAACACAAACTTAAGAAAACATAAAAGAAGAACAAACAATCAGTAGTTCTATTGAGTAAAATCAACTGGAATTAATCATTAGAAATAGAAGGATAAATATGAATTAAGGCTTTGATTATGAATCTGATTAAGATATTTACAGGTATATTGAAGCGGCAGGGGATTTCAGACTCCCCCCTTCACATTTGTCTATATCTGTCATGTTTTCACATTTAACTGATGAAGTTCTAAGTAAATCGGGTGAAAATAACACGGTGATTCAAAACATTTTTGAAAGTGACACACTTCCTGCTGCCAGTTGATGGTGCTATAACTTTGACTGAATATTGGCATGTAGATGTCTTCAGGCCAGGACTCTTATCAAACATGTGAATTTTGGTGCAGATTGGACATTGTATGCCTGATTTACAGCAACTTCCTGTGTCATGGTGAAACATCAAAATTTGTGAGGCCGCCACGGACACACCCTTCAGCAAAAACGAAAGATCTTCACAATATAACATCGCAAAGGCCTTTAGATTAGACTGTGTAAATAGGATGTTGATGTGATTAAATCTCTAGGAGGAGTTTGTTAAAGTACAACGTCTGGCAATGGCAAAAATGCACCAATTTACCAAATAAAATTCAAAATATCTAATTTCCTGTTGGTTTTTCAGATTTGACGCCTGGGGGCTTTTTTGTAGGTATTGGGCTGTTGAATGCATCTACCAAATTTTCATACTCATACATGAAACGTAGCACTAATGACGCTTAATTAAAATTTTGTAGGTGGCGCTATCAAACCATTTTGCCATGCCTAATTCTGAAACCCATATCAGACGTACATTTTCACCACTTCTGATACGTGTGCAAAGTTTCATGAGATTTCGTGCGTGTTTAGGCCCTCAAAAATGTAATTAATTTGGGAGAAGAAGAATGATGGGCTGAGCAATTTAAATAGAGTCCTCACACCTCTGGCCCTAAATATCTGAATTCCTGTTTTTGAATTCCGGAGCTAATGACTGTAAATTAGAAAGGTGTCCGGCTCAAAGAGAACACTATATATACAGAGTTTGGTGTCTACTTTTATCAAAAGATGGCGCTACTGAGCCCCTCCACTACGCCCGTTTAAGTCTTTGCCCATATATCTACTGGACAGCATGTCTGATGTGTGTGTCGAGTTTCATGTAATTTGAAGCATTGTAAGAGTCTCAAAAACATCGAAAAAGAATGTTATAGTTTGATGTATTGCCATGGCAACATTATTTACAATATCAAGAAGTGCTTACCAGCTTTACAGCTTCACCACAAACAACTCTATGATATTTTAATTATTTAAAAAAAAATTTAAATGATGGGAGATGTAGTGCAGAGGAGTGGACAGAGCTGGTGACCATGACAGTTTGAGGGCTTGTTGTTCTCAGCGGACAATGTAAAAATAGGCGGGCATTATGCAAATGTATTTTCTAGTTATGTTGAACCGTCACGCAGGATTCGAAATACATATGACTCGTAGGCGGTTCAGAGTCAATTCTTTCTTTTGGGAGACACTAACTTTATTTATTGTGCACTTTCGATTTTACAACATTGCAGAATGTTTACATTCATAAGCAGCTATATTACACATTGCATGAAAGGGAACATGCCCCCTATGAATGTTACTGTAACTGTAATAAAAATACAAGTAAAGTTTCAAAACAATAATTGAAATGAAGCATTGCAAGATTTAAATTCAAGTGAAGCTGCACATTAAGTGGGTGGTATGCACCACCGTGAAAGACCTTTCTATTGGTCACTTTCGCTTGCTGTAATTAAGTAAATGTAAAAAAAAAAGTAGATGCACATTTAGCCTTACTTGTATTTGTCAAAAAAAAAAATTCTTTAACAAAGCAGCACCAAAATCTTTCCAGATACACCTGTTTGGGAATCACTAGTCTCCAACAAATTATGAGATAATTATTAAAACCATGACTTGGCAGTTAACTATCATATATCTGTCTTGTCTTGTTGTGCACATGTGGGGCCTATACCATGAAGCTGGTTTAGCTAGCTAGCCAGATATGTTTAAGCTTAGTTTGTACCAATCCTGGGTTTTAAGTACCATCAAAGTGGTTTGGCTTTTAGCAGTGTTCATCTCCATAGTATCTTACGCTCCGCAGCTAACCTGCTCCGGAGCAGGTTATGCTTGGGATAAGAGATCGCAAACTGAATTTGAGCCAATCAGCTGTGAGCAAAGTGACTCATCTCTGATGCAATAAAATCCACTCCCCCTGGTTCTCTTGCTCCAAATTAAAGGTCACTACATGATAAAATATATATATATATATATATATATATATATATATATATATATATATATATATATATATATATATATATATATATATATATATATATATTGTCTAATGATGATTACTTAATATAATAATTGTACAATTATAAATGACATAGTAAAATATGTTCAAATAGAAATCAGTTATTTTACATTTTAATAATATTTCACAATATTAAAGTTTTTATATATATCATAGAAACGGATTGCTTATATATATAAACATAAATGCAGACTTGGTGAGCACAAGAGACTGCTTAAAAAAAAATATATATATATAAAACTACTTTCACAACTATTTTCTTTATTTATTTATCCTCTTACATGGAACATTATTTTCTTCTTTGTAAATGCTTTTAAATTCTTTATATATACTTCACTGTCTTTAGGCTTGTTTGAGATGAGCAAAATCTGCGCAGAACCGATCACCGGTGATCAGCGCGAGATGCATGCCGGTTAGAAATGTGTCCGAGGGCGGTCCGCCTTCCTCTGATGTCATGCTGACGTATGTCAAAGAACTCTCGCGAGCGAAAGGCGGATGTGTCGGATTCCGCAGTTGCTCTCCACCGACTGCGCTGAGCAAAAGCATGATGGGAAACGGCTTACTGACGACACAGCTTAATGCTCATTGGTTTAAACAAACGTGACATGTGATTATTTTTAAAAATGTTTGATTTTAAAACTCTGATATCATGTTTTAATGTCTTTAAATTATGTGTGAATATTCCCAAACTGTGCGACAGTGCGACCTCTCTGTGTGTTATGTGATTGTTGTCATATTTATAAAAATATATAAAAACATGTATGTAATTAAAGTAAAAATTATTATAAACACGTCTTTCGAATGGAAATAAATAACAAAAACGTTGAGTGTCTTGTTCATAATATTTATTGTCATATAAAAGCAACAGAACTTAAATTACATCCAGTTTATCAGCAATGCAGTGCATGAATGTGAATCCCGCGATATCAGCCTTTGATCTCGCAGGTGTCGGATCCACTACGAGAAGACAGAACTGTCCGTCTTGCCTGCACTTTTTTCACTCCTCCCTTCACTGCAGCCGCCTAGTCTCGCCATCATTTCAGGCGAGGCGAGGCGAGGCGCATCTCAAACAAGCCTTTTATCTTCAGCAAAAGAGTTTTGAATCACGTTAGCTCTCTCGCGAGAAATGAGTCACACTTTGCGTTGAAAGGCATGTGATTGGCTGCTCACTGCTGATGTCATACTTTCACGTGCACGCGCTCCACAAACTCAGGATCAAAGCCTGAGTTGACAGAGAAAGTTGATGATCAGCATCATGGGACCAACAAAGCCTGAATTGATTTGGTTTGGTTTTGTCAACTCAAAACTAATCCTATAGTCCTGAGTTTGTTAATCTACCATCATGGTACAGGCCCCTGGTGTTTTGTTTATTTTCTAGCCATGTGCTTTGGGTTGCTATGTTTTGGTTACATTAGGTTTGTTTGAGATGAGCAAAATCTGCGCAGAACCGATCACCGGTGATCAGCGCGAGATGCATGCCGGTTAGAAATGTGTCCGAGGGCGGTCCGCCTTCCTCTGATGTCATGCTTTGGATCGATTGCTCCAGTCTACCTACTGCTGCTGCTGCATGCGTCAGTGTTTGTAGCTCTGTATAGCTGCGTTTGAATCTCTATTTGATATATTTTCTTTGTTATCTATACTGCTAAAAATAACTTACTCATCACCATATATTGTTTAATATAGCCTATCAAGTTAAATTTGACATCACTAGCTTTTAATCTAAATCACTACCACGTGTTAGCTTTTCGCTAGCCTGGTAGCTTTCCATCCCGGCACCCGGGTCTCCTGTTTTCTGAGTTCATTAGACAACTGTGGTGAGTTGGATTATTAAATAGACTCCATCAAACAAAGTAAGTGGAGTAAGTTGTTTGGTAAGTTTTGGATTCATCAACAAATACGGTAAGCCATGTCTTCTTCTCCTGTCATTGTCACTTGCACTGCATGCTACATGTTTAGCATATCTATCTCCGTTGGCGAACAGGGCTTCACATGTGTTAAATGTAAGGAATTAATCAGGCTGACGGAGAAGATTTCAGATTTAGAGACACGCATCCAGACTTTATGTGAGAGTAGTGAGAATGGTACAGCTTTAGATACTGTTTTGGATGCGACTAGCTTAGTGAACACTCATTGTTTGGTTCCGGCTGAGCCCCCGCAGCAGGGCAATTGGGTGACTGTAAAACAGCATAGTCGCGGATCTAAAAACCACTCTGCCGTTCTGATTAGAACATCAAACAGGTTCTCCCCACTCAGTGATGCACCCACTGAGGATCCTGTTGAAAGTGCCCTAGTTATTGGCGATTCTATTACACGGAACGTGAAAATAGAGACACCAGCCACCATAGTCACATGTTTACCGGGAGCCAGAGCGCCTGACATCAAAGCAAATTTAAAAGTGCTGGCTAAAGCTAATCGTAAATTCTCTAAGATTATTATTCACGTCGGCACTAATGATGTTCAACTTCGTCAGTCGGAGATCACCAAAATTAACATTAAAGAGGTGTGTAAACTCGCAAGTACGATGTCACCGGCAGTCTGTTTATCTGGCCCCCTCCCTGTTAAAAGGAGTGATGAAATAGTTAGCAGATTATCATCACTCAATGGCTGGTTGTCTAAGTGGTGTCCGCAAAATAACATAGGGTTCATAGACAATTGGAAAAGTTTTTGGGGCAGACCCGACCTGTTGAAGATAGAATTCATCCTACCCGGGCTGGTGCTGCTCTTCTCTCTAGTAATTTGGCACATAATCTTAGAGCTAAACCTTGACTCACTGGGGCCCAGGTCAGGAAGCAGACAAACTGGCTAAACCAACCGTCTGCTAGCTGTCTCACGTCACCAGAGTCAGCTAAATCCCAGCACATAGAGACGCTTTCACCTAGATATTATCACATAGAGACTGTGTCTGTTCCCCGAATAAGTAAATACAAAAAAACATCAAAATCATTCAACAGTAAAAATGTAATTGATGTCCAACAAATAAACAACAGATATAATACGGATGAACAATTGATAAATCTCGGGTTGCTGAATATTCGATCCTTTCGCCAAAAACGCTTATTGTTAATGATATGATTATAGATCATAACCTAGATGTGCTGTGTTTGACAGAAACCTGGCTAAAACCTGACGACTACATTACTTTAAATGAGTCCACTCCCAAGATTATTGTTATAAACACGAGCCACGTCTGAAAGGAAAAGGGGAGGTGTTGCTGTAATTTATAATGATAACTTCAGTATTACTCAGAAGTCTAGTTTCAAATATAATTCCTTTGAAGTTTTGGTGCTTTATGTAACATTGTGTAGTGTAAATGATAAATCCCGTTTGACATTTGTGTTGGCTACTGTATACAGGCCACCAGGGCACAATACAGACTTTATCAAAGAATTTGCTGGTTTTCTATCAGAGTTAGTACTGGCTGCAGATAAAGTACTAATTGTTGGTGATTTTAATATCCATGTTGACAATGAAAAAGACGCATTGGGATTGGCATTTAAAGACATTATAAACTCTATTGGAGTTAGACAACACGTATCTGGACCCACTCATCGCCTTAATCATACTTTAGATCTAATACTGTCACATGGACTAAATGTTGATACCATTAAAATTCTGCAGCAGAGCGATGACATCTCAGATCATTACCTAATATCATGTATACTTAATATAGCTAAGGCTGCAAAGCCATCCCCTCGCTTCAAATATGGCAGGACTATAACCGCTGCGACTAAAGATTGCTTTATACATAATCTTCCTCATCAGTTCAATCTCCTCAGAATTACAGATAGCCAAGAGGAACTTGATGTTGCAACAGAAACTACTGACTCTCTCTTTACTAGCACTTTAGACATAGTTGCTCCTCGGCGCTTAAAGAAGATTAAAGCAAATAATCCAACGCCGTGGTACAACGAGCACACTCGGGCCCTTAAAACAGCAGCCAGAAAAATGGAGCGCAGCTGGAAGAAAACAAAACTGGAGGTTTTTCTTTGTGGAAAGAGAGCATGATTGCATACAGAAAGGCCATAAAAACTGCTAGATCTGCTTATTTCTCAACTCTTTTAGAAGAAAACAAACACAACCCTAGGTATTTATTCGATACAGTGGCTAAATTAACAAAGGATAAAGCTTCAACTTCTGACGTTTGTAAACAACACAGCAGTAATGACTTTATGAACTTCTTTACTAGTAAGATTGATAACATTAGGAATACAATTATAACCATGCAGCCGTCTACTACAGTATCACTTCAGACAGAACATTGTAGTCTCACTGAGGAAAAATTTCACTCATTCACTGCTATAGGAGGAGAAGAATTGGCTAAACTTGTTAAATCATCAAAATCAACAACATGTATGCTTGACCCTATACCGACTAGGCTATTAAAAGAGATGCTTCCAGAGGTCATAGATCCTCTGCCTAATATTATTAATTCATCCTTGACATTAGGATATGTACCAAAACTTTTAAGTTGGCTGTAATTAAACCACTTATTAAAAAACTTGATCCTAAAGAATTAGTCAATTACAGACCAATCTCGAATCTACCGTTTCTATCAAAAATATTAGAAAAGGCTGTGTCTTCACAATTATGTTCCTTTTAGAAAGAAATGGTATATGTGAGGATTTCCAGTCAGGATTAAGGCCGTATCATAGTACTGAGACTGCTCTAATTAGAGTTACAAATGATTTACTCTTATCATCTGATCGTGGTTGTATCTCTCTATTAGTGTTACTCGATCTTAGCGCTGCATTCGATACTATCGATCACAATATTCTTTTGAATAGACTCGAAAATTATGTTGGCATTAGTGGAACTGCATTGGCATGGTTTAAATCTTACTTATCTGACCGTTATCAGTTTGTAGCAGTAAATGAAGAGATGTCACACCGATCACAAGTTCAGTATGGAGTACCGCAAGGCTCAGTGTTAGGACCGTTGCTTTTCACCCTGTATATGCTACCACTGGGAGATATCATTAGGAAGCATGGCGTTAGTTTTCATTGTTATGCTGATGATACTCAGCTCTATATTTCTTCACACCCTGACGAAACTTACCAATTCACAAGATTAACGGAATGCATAGCTGATATTAAAAATTGGATGAATAGTAATTTCCTGCAACTTAATTCAGATAAAACTGAATTTTTAATTATCGGACAGAAAAGCTCCACAAGTAGTGCCCTAGAATACTGTCTAACCCTTGATGACTGCTCTGTCAAGCCCTCGTCGTCAGTGAGGAACCTGGGTGTGCTCTTTGATATCAATCTTTCGTTTGAAAGCCACGTTTCTAGCATCTGTAAAACTGCATTCTACCATCTTAAAAATATATCTAAATTACGTCACATGCTTTCAATGCAAAATGCTGAACAATTAGTACATGCGTTCATGAGCTCAAGGCTAGATTATTGTAATGCTCTACTGGGTGGTTGCCCTGCTCGCCTAATAAATAAACTCCAGCTGGTCCAAAACGCAGCAGCTCGAGTTCTTACTAGAACCAGGAAGTACGATCATATTAGTCCAGTTCTGTCAACACTGCACTGGCTCCCTAGTAAACATCGCATACATTTTAAAATCTTGCTTATTACTTATAAAGCAATAAATGGTTTAGCTCCCCAGTACTTAAGTGAGCTCTTAACACATTATACTCCATCACGTCAATTGCGGTCTCTAAACTCTGGCCAGTTGAAAATACCTAGAATATCTAAATCAACTGCAGGCGGTCGATCCTTTTCCTATTTAGCACCTAAACTCTGGAACAGTCTTCCTAGCATTGTTCGGGAAGCAGACACACTCTGTCAGTTTAAATATAGACTAAAAACACATCTCTTTACTATGGCATACACATAGAACATTTTTAACTTTCTTTATTCAAATCAAATGACTGATTGTTAGGCTGCATTAACAAGGTCAGCCGGAACCGGGAACACTTCCCATAACACCTGATGTACTCGTTACATCATAAAAAGAGTGGCATCCACACTAATGTTAGTCTCTCTGTTTATCCCGAGGTTTACTGCAGTCGGCCGGATCCAGGCCGTGTCCGGATCGGATGGTGGACCTGCATCTGGACATGACCAGCTCATCCTGGAGTGTCTGCTGAGACCGTGTCCATTAGTGTCTCCTCAGAATTTGCCTCACCGGAACGTCATCCTCAATTAACCCGTCTCCGGCGCAATAACTCCAATCTTTCAAGTATTCATATTCTTGTGTAATCGACACCCCATCCTAAATGAGCCCGTCTCGTGCGTCATACCCAAAATTTCGAATATTCCTATCTAATATGATTTATGACCTGCAAGGTTGCCAGAGTAATAATTATACACTGTTAATAATAGGCCAGAGGAGAACTGGCACCCCGACTGAGTCTGGTTTCTCCCAAGGTTTATTTTTCTCCATCATGCCCTGATGGAGTTTTGGTTCCTTGCCACTGTCGCCTTTGGCTTGGCTTGCTCAGTTGGGGACACTCAAATTATGATCCAAGTTACTCAACTAAATATACAAATTGAATTTATTAATTTGGTCATATATAATTCTATAAACTATCCAAATTAAACTAGCCAAATCAAATTTTGTTGCAATGTTGTCCTGTTTAACACTGTGAAGCTGCTTTGAAACAATCGTCATTGTAAAAGCGCTATATAAATAAAGTTGATTGATTGATTGATGCTGACGTATGTCAAAGAACTCTTGCGAGCGAAAGGCGGATGTGTCGGATTCTGCAGTCGAGCGCCGTTGCTCTCCACCGACTGCGCTGAGCAAAAGCATGATGGGAAACGACTTACTGACGACACAGCTTAATGCTCATTGGTTTAAACAAACGTGACATGTGATTTTTTTTTAAATCTTTGATTTTAAAACTCTGATATAGTAGGCTTGTTTGAGATGAGCAAAATCTGCGCAGAACCGATCACCGGTGATCAGCGCGAGATGCATGCCGGTTAGAAATGTGTCGAGGCGGTCCGCCTTCCTCTGATGTCATGCTGGACGTATGTCAAAGAACTCGCGGCGAAAGGCGGATGTGTCGGATTCCGCAGTTGCTCTCCACCGACTGCGCTGAGCAAAAGCATGATGGGAAACGGCTTACTGACGACACAGCTTAATGCTCATTGGTTTAAACAAACGTGACATGTGATTATTTTTTAAAATGTTTGATTTTAAAACTCTGATATCATGTTTTAATGTCTATAAATTATGTGTGAATATTCCCAAACTGTGCGACAGTGCGACCTCTCTGTGTGTTATGTGATTGTTGTCATATTTATAAAAATATATAAAAACATGTATGTAATTAAAGTAAAAATTATTATAAACACGTCTTTCGAATGGAAATAAATAACAAAAACGTTGAGTGTCTTGTTCATAATATTTATTTTCATATAAAAGCAACAGAACTTAAATTACATCCAGTTTATCAGCAACGCAGTGCATGAATGTGAATCCCGCGATATCCGCCTCTGATCTCGCAGGTGTCGGATCCATTACGAGAAGACAGAACTGTCCGTCTTGCCTGCACTTTTTTCACTCCTCCCTTCACTGCAGCCGCCTAGTCTCGCCATCATTTCAGGCGAGGCGAGGCGCATCTCAAACAAGCCTAATGTTTTAATGTCTATAAATTATGTGTGAATATTCCCAAACTGTGCGACAGTGCGACCTCTCAGTGGATTATGTGATTGTTGTCATATTTATAAAAATATATAAAAACATGTATGTAATTAAAGTAAAAATGATTATAAACACGTCTTTCGAATGGAAATAAATAACAAAAACTTTGAGTGTCTTGTTCATAATATTTATTTTCATATAAAAGCAACAGAACTTAAATTACATCCAGTTTATCAGCAACGCAGTGCATGAGTGGGAATCCCGCGATATCCGCCTTTGATCTCGCAGATCCTAAAGGCTTGTTTGAGATGCGCCTCGCCTCGCCTGAAATGATGGCAAGACTAGGCGGCTGCAGTGAAGGGAGGAGTGAAAAAAGTGCAGGCAAGACGGACAGTTCTGTCTTCTCGTAGTGGATCCGACACCTGCGAGATCAAAGGCGGATATTGCGGGATTCACATTCATGCACTGCGTTGCTGATAAACTGGATGTAATTTAAGTTCTGTTGCTTTTATATGAAAATAAATATTATGAACAAGACACTCAACGTTATTTATTTCCATTCGAAAGACGTGTTTATAATCATTTTTACTTTAATTACATACATGTTTTTATATATTTTTATAAATATGACAACAATCACATAACACACAGAGAGGTCGCACTGTCGCACAGTTTGGGAATATTCACACATAATTTATAGACATTAAAACATGATATCAGAGTTTTAAAATCAAACATTTTAAAAAATAATCACATGTCACGTTTGTTTAAACCAATGAGCATTAATCTGTGTCGTCAGTAAGCCGTTTCCCATCATGCTTTTGCTCAGCGCAGTCGGTGGAGAGCAACTGCGGAATCCGACACATCCGCCTTTCGCTCGCGAGAGTTCTTTGACATACGTCAGCATGACATCAGAGGAAGGCGGACCGCCCTCGGACACATTTCTAACCGGCATGCATCTCGCGCTGATCACCGGTGATCGGTTCTGCGCAGATTTTGCTCATCTCAAACAAGCCTAATCATTTCTCCAGTCTATTGTCCTGACTCCGCCCCTCTTGCTATCTTATTATTGGTTTAATTTGCCCCACCTGTTGTTCCAACGTCACCTGCTTGATTTGTCCCTTTGTGTTTGCAGTCTTTGTCGGTTCGTTGTACTATATTGTCTCCCGTTTCCTTGTGCTCCTGTTTTGGTATGGTGTCAAGTTTTGTATTTCTGATTATGTATTTTCCCTCCTGTGGGTTTTTGTTTTTTGTTTGTTTCTTTTTGTTAAAATAAATAATTTTTTCCTGCAATAGAGTCCTCACCCCTCTGTTCCTTAAATGGACCCCGTGACATTAACAAGAACAGCTTCCATGTATATCCAGGTCACACAGTGATCAGCTACCCATAATATCTGTTTGTGAATAGGGGAAATATTATGAATATTCATGTATACTCCACCCACTGGAACAGTTTCTAACACCTCTCTTAATGTTTTGATGGAGCCTGGGAGACTCAATGTTTAAAAGTTTAGGGGAGATAAACCCATGAATGGCATACTAATAGTATTGAACAATAAACTCGGTTAAGGGAATGTATTTTACAAAAAAACGAAGCAAAAAAACATACTTCACATTTAAATAGCGTGAGTGTTTTTTTAGTTTAAGGTTAAACCATTTTTTTTCTGGCAATTTTTTACAGTGTAAAATAATAATACACTTTAAGTACACATAAAGTGCAACCCAAAAGTCAATATAAAGTAAAACTTTATGATATGGCAGACAGTAATATCAAGCAGAGGTAAGTGTATAGTGAATGACCCCTGGTAGTCCCACAGGTGTCATAAAGGTGACTGACACATAGTGCAGGCCCTCTGAAAGTGTGTGTTGTGACGTTTTCTTCATGTTTGTCTTAACTGTTTAGTTAAACCACATTGTGTCATGCAGAGGTCATTTCCACCATACACATGGGAAGGTGTAACACTTCCACCAATCAGAGGGCCGCTTTCATTTACAAAAAAATGAAATGTTTTGGCTACACTTTTGAAATACCATTTTTTTGTTATTTCACAGCAGCTCTCTATGAGTCAGATTGAATACATACAAATACAAAAACTTACAGTGGTCCATGCTGAGATTTGTACAACATTTAATGATTAGAGAATTTGGTGTTAACCTCATTATTAGTTTTATTGTAAATCATTGGTGCCCATGGTTGACACGTATGCATGCAAAAGTCTTTCTGGTGTTTATAGACATAATGTGGCTAATAAATGTTATATATAATTAATTAATTCCACAACAAAGGTTCACATTTTTTGAGTGAGTGTTTTTTTTTTTCAATTAAGGCAATTCTCTCATGCACCCACCTGATTCACAATTCATTAAATAAGGTTAATGCATTGTGCTGTGGCTCAGTGGTTCATGTGGGTTGCAACAAATGGCTTGGCTTGCTTAGTTGGGGACACTACATTTTTCAACTAAATATCCAAATAAATATTAAACTAAATTAACCATATAAACTAAATTACTGATCTAATTACTGATCTACAGCCCACTTTGTCAATGTATGATAATTGAAATATATTCTGTTGCATTATTTTCCTGTTTAACACTGTGAAGCTGCTTTGAAACAATCTGCATTGTTAAAAGCGCTATATAAATAAAGTTGACTTGACTTGTTTACAAACCGGAAGTTTGGTGGTTCAATCCCCGGTTTCACTCGACCAAGTGTCAAGGTGTCCATGAGCAAGACATCTAACCCCAGCTGCCCCTGACGAGCTAGATGGCGCCTTGCATGGCTGACACTGACGTCAGTGTATGAATGGGTGAATGTGAGGCAATATGTAAAGCGCTTTTGATGGCCATGGGTCTGTTGAAAGCGATATATAAATGCAGTTCATTTACCATTTTACCAAAGTGTCGGATGCAGTGGTGTAAAGCATATCGTCACTGGACTCTAGAGCAGTGGAGCGTGCATTAGATGAGTCTGGGTTTGGCGTTTGGCAGGAGAACGGTACTTGCCTGACTGAATTGTCCCATGTGTAAAGTTTATTGGAGAGAGGGTTTTGGTGTTGGGTTGTTTTTCAGGGGTTGGGCTTGGCCCCTTAGTTCCAGTGAAAGGAACTCCAAGACATTTTGGACAATCTCATGCTCAACTCCCTTGACTGGCCTGCACAGAGTCCTGAACTCAACCAGATAGAACACCTTTGGGATGAATTAGACAGTCAGTCAGATCAATAATATTGTTGAATATTAAGTATCCCTAACTAAGCAAGCCAGAGGTGAGAGTGGCAATGAACCCAAACAACATCAAGTGACAGAATGGAGAAAAAACCTTAACATAAACAGTTTAATTCCCTCAGGACCTTTTTCGCTATTTTTTTCCACAGTAGATAACGCAATCAAACTCATCAAACTAGCCAGCAGAAGAGCGTGGCTTAGTAAAGCAGATATCACAGACGCCTTTAAAATCATGCCCTTAAACCCATCTCAGTGGCATCTTTTCGGGGCTAATTGGCGAGGAAAGTTTTATTTTTCAGTCATACTAACCTTCGGCTGTAAAAGCAGCCAAATGATTTTCAATACTCTGTCTGAAGCACTCTGCTGGATCCTACTGAATAATTTCAAACTGCCATTCGTTCTTCACCTATTGGATGAATTTCTGCATATTGACTTTCCAGATGCCAACCCATCACGCAGCATCAATTCCCTATTAAAGCATTCAATAAATTCTGAATTCCTCTAGCAGAAGAAAAAAACTAAAAGTCCATCTCGCGTTTTAGATTTCCTGGGGATCATGTTAGATTCAGATAAAATGCAAGCATCCATTCCGCTAGACAAACTAGAAAGGATCAGAGGTTTCATAAAATCTTATTCCCAATTACCTACCTTAACCAAAAGAGATATTCTTTCTCTGCTAGGCCATCTTAATTTTGCACTCTTGAGGGCCCAAGTGCTTGTCCTTTAATCAACCAATTTCATTTAATCTTCTTTAGTGCAAAGGAGCAACTGTGTCTATAGTGCTGGAAAAGAAAGAGTCAGTAGTTTCTGTTGCAACATTGAGTTCTTCTAAGCTATCTCGGATGCTGAGGAAACTGATCAGGAAGATTATTTATAAAGCAATCTTTAGTGGTAGAAGTGATAGTCCTAACATATTTGTTACAGGGAGTCGGCTTTGCAGCCTTGGCTAAATTAAGTATACATGAGATTAGATAATGATCTGAGAAATGATCTGAGATGTCACTGCTCTGCTGCAGAATTTCAACGGCATCCACATTGATTCCATGTGACAATATTAGATCTAAAGTATGCTTATGACAATGAGTGAGTCCTGATACATGTTGCCTATCTCCAATAGAGTTTAGAATGTCTCTAAATGCCAAGCCTAATGAGTCTTTTTCATTGTCTACATGGGTATTAAAATCACCAACAATTAGGACTTTATCTGCAGCCAGTACTAACTCAATAACATATGTATTGATCATTGTTATTTATCATTTCCCTATTTGAATATAAATTAACACATTTGCTATTTATTGATAAGCAGAGTGAACTGGATCAGGTGAGTAGTCAGAATGATGAGAGTTCAGGAATGGTGGATAACTGGATGATAATACTCAGTTTGTTTACAGGGGGCTACGGGAGACGAGTGGTTGGAGCCAGGAAGACAAGGAAGCCAGGAGATGAAGACGAGGAGACACACTGGAGACGAGGAAGCAGGTAAGTAACACGTTGGAAGTCCTTGAGGTAAGTATACAGGAAAGTCCTATTACAATCGAGACTGAACAGTGACTGACTGTGTGCGTGGGGCTTAAGTGCTGGCAGTGATGAGGTAATGATGTGCAGGTGCGTGTGATCAGAGCGTGGTGCTTGAGAGTGGGTGAAGCCTGGCATGCTTGTAACATATATAATGTTTGTTAATGATTTATTAATGACGATTTTAATCGTTGTAAACCATCAGTCAAAATCCTTTGTAGATTTTTAAAAAGTGCATGATCATATGAATCTAAAGTTTAATGATGTTTGTAAGCTTATTGATTTCCATTAAATAATCTGTTAATAATTATGCAATGCATTACACGGCACTATCTCATATTTCTGTAAATATATACAGTATTGTTCAAAATAATAGCAGTACAATGTGACTAACCAGAATAATCAAGGTTTTTAGTATATTTTTTTATTGCTATGTGGCAAACAAGTTACCAGTAGGTTCAGTAGATTCTCAGAAAACTAATGAGACCCAGCATTCATGATATGCACGCTCTTAAGGCTGTGCAATTGGGCAATTAGTTGAATTAGTTGAAAGGGGTGTGTTAAAAAAAATAGCAGTGTGGCATTCAATCACTGAGGTCATCAATTTTGTGAAGAAACAGGTGTGAATCAGGTGGCCCCTATTTAAGGATGAAGCCAACACTTGTTGAACATGCATTTGAAAGCTGAGGAAAATGGGTCGTTCAAGACATTGTTCAGAAGAACAGCGTACTTTGATTAAAAAGTTGATTGGAGAGGAAAACCTATAAAGAGGTGCAAAAATGATAGGCTGTTCAGCTAAAATGATCTCCAATGCCTTAAAATGGAGAGCAAAACCAGAGAGACGTGGAAGAAAACGGAAGACAACCATCAAAATGGATAGAAGAATAACCAGAATGGCAAAGGCTCAGCCAATGATCACCTCCAGGATGATCAAAGACAGTCTGGAGTTACCTGTAAGTACTGTGACAGTTAGAAGACGTCTGTGTGAAGCAAATCTATTTTCAAGAATCCCCATAAAGTCCCTCTGTTAAAAAAGGCATGTGCAGAAGAGGTTACAATTTGCCAAAGAACACATCAACTGGCCTAAAGAGAAATGGAGGAACATTTTGTGGACTGATGAGAGTAAAATTGTTCTTTTTGGGTCCAAGGGCCACAGGCAGTTTGTGAGACGACCCCCAAACTCTGAATTCAAGCCACAGTACACAATGAAGACAGTGAAGCATGGAGATGCAAGCATCATGATATGGGCATGTTTCTCCTACTATGGTGTTGGGCCTATTTATCGCATACCAGGGATCATAGATCAGTTTGCATATGTTAAAATACTTGAAGAGGTCATGTTGCCCTATGCTGAAGAGGACATGCCCTTGAAATGGTTGTTTCAACAAGACAATGACCCAAAACACACTACTAAACGGGCAAAGTCTTGGTTCCAAACCAACAAAATTTATGTTATGGAGTGGCCAGCCCAATCTCCAGACCTTAATCGTCGTTCCGACGCAGTGCTCGTTCCCTTTCTCAGGGAAAAAGGGTTATATACATAACCCGAGCCGTTCCTTTCGAGGAACTCCCACTGCGTCGGAACGACGATTTGGGGAACGAGTACCCACTAGGCCACACCGAGGGTAGCGCCTGCCCTAGTGTGAAGCCGGAGACCGGGCACAACTAGGACTGGAGCACCCTAGCGCCAGGCGTCGTAGGGAGATGCAGGCTATAAAACCTGATGAAGGTGTGTGGGGTAGCCCACCCAGCCGCCTCGCAGATATCCTGCAAGGGGACCCCAGAAAGGAGGGCCACCGAAGAGGCCATGCCTCTGGTGGAATGTGCCCTCACAGCCATAGGTGAAGGCAAACTGCGCACCTGATAGGCCATGGTTATCGCATGGACAATCCAGTTACTGATTGTCTGAGTAGACGCAGGCAACCCTTTCTTGGGTGAGCCGAAACACACCAACAGTTGTTGAGATCTCCTCCACTGTGCCGACTTCGCCAAATACACTCTAAGCGCCCTAACCGGGCAGAGCAGGTGAAGTCTCCCTTCTTCCGCCGTCACGTGAGGCGGAGGATGAAATGCCTGCAGAACCAAAGACCTGACCACCCTTGATGGGACCTTAGGCACGTAGCCTGGCCTAGGGTGTAAGATGGCTTTTACTCCACCCGGTGGAAACTCCAGGCAAGTCGGCGTTACCGCCAAGGCCTGGAGATCACCCACTCTCCTCAGAGAGGTAATGGCGAGGAGAAAAGCCACCTTAAGGGTCAGGTTCTTTGGTTCAGCCGACTCCAATGGCTCGAAGGGGGCCTCAGCCTGCCCTCCGAGAACCACTGCCAGATCCCATGTTGGAACTCTGGATTGAGCCACAGGCCTCATCCTCCGAACCCCACGGAGGAACTGTACAACCAGCCGGTGCCTACCCAAAGGCCCATCACCCGTAGGAGTGTGGAAAGCCGTAATGGCAGACACGTACACCTTGAGTGTGGACGGGGTTAGACCCGCAGAGAAGCGATCTTGGAGGAACTCCAGCACTGAAGCCACCGGGCAGTTAACTGGGTCCACCTCACGCTTCCTGCACCAAGTGGAAAATACATTCCACTTGAGGCTGTACAGTCTCCTTGTAGACGGAGCCCTGGAACTGAGTAACGTCTCTACCACCTCTGCCGACAGGCCAGCCTCTAGGTACCAGACCCAAAGGTTCCAAATCTCGGGCCGGGGGTGAAATATTGCGCCCGCCGCCCGAGACAGCAGATCCCTCCTCAGAGGAATCTGCCACGGATGACCTGCCAGCAGAGCTATGATATCCGAGAACCATACTCGAGTCGGCCAACAGGGTGCTACCAGAAGTAGGCTGACCCTTGTCGACGGACCCTCTCCAGGACTCCGGGAGCAGAGCAATCAGGAAATGCGTACAGAGCGCAGCCTCGGCCACGCGTCTGAACCATGGCATCCAACCCCAGCGGGGCTGGATGCCCGGGCCTCAGCCCCTGCCTCGACAGGATGTCTGCTCCCTGATTTTGGACCCCCGGGACATACATTGCCCTAATGGACAACAGTTTCCCTTGGGACCACAGGAGGATTAGATTCGCCAGTCTGCACAGAGGCGCGACCTGAACCCTCCTGATGATTGAGTGCGCTACAACAGCCGTATTGTCTGTCCGCACCAGGACATGTTGGCCGCGGAGGTCCGGGAAAAAGCTCCTGAGAGCTTTGTAGACCGCCAGCATCTCCAGGCAATTTATATGCCAGGAGGAATGACGGCCTCCCATAGGCCCCTCACAAAGCGGCCGTCCATGATCCGCACCCCAACCAGTGAGGAGGCGTCTGTTGAAACGGATCTCCGGCAACAGGACGCTCCCAACACTGGCCCCTGGGACAGAAACCAAGGTTCCTTCCATATGACTAGGGAACGAAGGCCACTGCGCGTTACCCTGATCATACAGAATGGATTTCCCCTCAAGGAAAGTCACCTGGTTTACTTCTGTATCAGGACATGGTGGCCGCGGAGGTCTGGGAAAAAGCCCCTCAGAGCTTTGTAGACCGCCAGCATTTCCAGGCAGTAAATGTGCCAGGAGAAATGCCGGGTCTCCCACAGACCTCTCGCAAAGCGGCCGCCATGACCACGTCCCAGCCAGTGAGGGAGGCATCCGTTGAAACGGTCTTCTGGCAACGTGATGCTCCCAACACTGGCCCCTGGGACAGAAACCAAGGTTTCTTCCATATGACTAGGGAACGAAGGTATCTGCGCGTTACCCTGATCATACAGAACGGTTTTCCCCTCGAGGAAAACCCCCTGATTTCCAGCCACCACTGTAAGGGTCTCGTGCAGCAGGCCAAAAGATATTCTGTTGGGCGCGGCCGCAATGAGCCCCAGCAGTCCTTAAAACTGCTTCACAGTGATGCTGTGGCCTAGCTTCATTTTAGAGACCACCGCCCGTATGGACTCGATACGTGCGGGAGACAATTGTGCCCACAACGTAGAGAATCCCATACAACTCCCAGGAACACAGTTCTCTGGGAAGGCGTCAACACGCTACTGCGTGTAGAGTCTCAACCCCAAGCAGTGAGAGCACCCAAGGACGACACCTCAATGCCGAACTGCTGCTACCACTTACTTTGCGAGGGAAGGGCTGGCCGTATAGAAGAACCTGATATTGGTACGCTTTGCCCCCAAGCGAACCTCAGGAACTTCCTGTGACACAGAAGGATGGATACAGGGAAGCATCGTCCTCTTTAGACCCGTCGTGACAGACCAGTCCTCAGACTGCATCTGAATCACAACGGAGGAACTGTAAGCATCTTGAATCTGAATCTCCTCAGAGAACGATTCAAGTACCTCAGATCTAAAGTTGGACGCACTCGCCATCCTTCTTAGGAACTATGAAGTGCCGGCTGTAAAACCCGGACTCCTGTCTGGCGGAGGAGCACATTCTGTGGCCTCCTTACCAACGGGAGTGAACTTCCTGTTCCATTACCCGAACCTGCAGATATATCCGGAGGCATAACCCTGCGCCAAGATAATCTGCTAAGGGAACCAGCCTCTCGAGGCCGGCCTCGGTGTCAACGAGCCTCCTCCCGACCCCTGAAGCGGCTAACCGGCAGGGCGAAATCGAGGAAGATTTTTCGGTGTCGCGTCGCGTTAAGCTGGACCGCCGCAAGTCTTGCTGAGGCGGCTGGTGCAGCGCAGCGTCTTGCGCGGGAAACGATGTGGTCGAAGCATACTAGATGGCGGGAGCACAGCATCGATTCGAAAACTCCACAGGAGGCGACCTCGTCGCTCCGACCGGGAGAGGCGTCGGGTGTTACGAGCCTCGTCCCCAACCCCTGAAGCGGCTGACCGGCAGGAGTAGTTGGGAACGAGCCTCTGTGTGCGGACGCGCGAGCTGCCCAGCCGCAGGTCTTTTCAGAGGCGGCTGGAGCAGCGTGCGTTCGCGGAAATCGATGTGGCCCGGCGTCATAGACGGCGGGATTACCACATCGATTTCCCCAAGCGCCGCGGAAGAAGCAACCTCAGTTGCCCCTTCGCGGGAGCCTCATCTAAGGAGCAGCTCTACAGGGCGCCTTGCGCTAGAGCGGACACTGGGAATAGCAATTGCCTGAAACTGATGTGTCCCGCAGGCCACAAGGCGGCGAGAACGACATCAACTTCAGGAGGGCTCCACCTAGATGAATATCCAGACAAGTCACCTGGTCTGAATGATAGGCTGAATAAAAATACATCTAACTCCTCAAAGTCAGATAATATTTTAATTTAATTCCTTGGAATTAAATACAGCCACAATAAGGTGAAACATGGTCTGAATGATAGGCTGAATATCTAACTCCTCAAAGTCAGATCATATTTTATTTAATTCCTCAGAATTAAATGTAGCCATAATCTCAGACGACACTGTTTTATTGTATTTATACGGACTCATAAACCACACGTTGCCTCAGCAACGTGGTTCAACTGTCATAGTACAATTGGCTTTCATCGCCGAGAAAAAGCCAAACAGTATCACGGTGAAACATGGTCTGAATGACAGGCTGAATATCTAACTCCTTAGAATCGAATAATATTTCATTTATATCCTCAGACTTAAATGCAGCCCTAATCATCAGGCAATACTGTTTTATCGTCAACCAGTATTCCATGCACACCGATCGCGTGTGTTCACCTTAATAGCAGACCCATACCTGAATGCTGCCTCGGCAATCGTGAGATTGAGTCTTGCATATAAGAAGTGGCGAGCTCGTTATAACCCGACTGCCCGATGCTGAGCGCGTCTAATTCCCCAGAATCAGACCGTTCAAGCATCGGGTCCTCCGCCTCGGGGAAGAAGCCGCATCGCGAGCTTCCACACGGGAAGGAGAACATCTGAACTGACAGACAAAGACTGGGAAGATGCCTCAGCAGTCCCAAGTCTCGCTCCATCCGTGAGCCCCATGACCGGTCTCGCCGCACCGCCTCGGCGAATGCGCGGACCGATCCACGGGCTCACAAGGCTGGCCGGCCTCATCGAACACGGCCAGCCGAGAGCGGAGCAGCCTGAGTGTCAGCTCTCACAACGCTCACAAGCGGCTCCCTCGAGAGCCGCCCGAGCATGCTGAACACCCAGGCATTGCACAAAGCAGGTGTGCATCCGAGCCCGAAATGTAGCGGGGACACGGATGCACACACTGCTTAAACTCTCTTGCATTCTCTCGCCTACTTCTTTCACACACTTGCACAACTGGACAAACAACAGTAAATAGACAGACAATCACAGAGAGCGCTATGCTGAAGAGCAATAACTGCCGCCATTACGCGCCGGCTCCCCTTTTATACTTCCGGGTATGCCGTCACGATGACGTCATCCATCACGCACGACCAATCGGATTGGACTAGTGTTCATTCAGACTTCAGATTCGCTGATGCTTAGGGAGCATCCCCAAATCGTCGTTCCGACGCAGTGGGAGTTCCCTCGAAAGGGAACTGTGGTCATACAACTAAATATTAGTTTAGTGATTCACAGGATTGCTAAATCCCAGAGAAAAATTTTTTTTTGTACAAAATAGTTTTGAGTTTGTACAGTCAAAGGTAGACACTGCTATTTTTTTGAACACACCCCTTTCAACTAATACCCCAATTGCACAGCCTTAAGAGCGTGCATATCATGAATGCTGGGTCTTGTTTGTTTTCTGAGAATCTACTGAACCTACTGGTAACTTGTTTGCCTAGCAATAAAAATATACTAAAAACCTTGATTATTCTGGTTAGTCACATTGTACTGCTATTATTTTGAACAATACTGTATTACCTGATGATCATGATATACAAGCATTATATCACGCTTGTAAATTATTTAATGAAAGTTCTTATAAAGTGTTACCTATTTGTTTACATCATAACATCAAAAAGCTTACCAGCTTTCATGAGGAGGGAGTCCACTTTTGAGGTGTGGCAACAATCACCAGTATCATATTGCATCAGCCAAAATTATTTTATCTTTTGAAGAATGACTTTAATTCAAGACCATTTATTTGATCTGACAGCGCATACCCATTGAGCTTAAATGGCCTAGGCTCATGGGACCCATAATTTTACATAGCAGAAATGCTGTCAGTGCTGTCCGTTTTTATTGTTAGTAATCATAATCTATATCATGTGGTACAAAGACAAAGCATAGGGTTGATATTTATCATTGGTTGGTTTTTATTTTAGATTTGCATATCACAAGTATTTTCAGTATCAACTTAAATATTGTGTTTAAAAAGTATTTGAGAGTTGATGTATGACTATTTTGGGGCAGAAAAATACTGTTTTGTGATAGACTTTAGTCAATTTTTATTGTGTGGTATGTTAAGGTTTGTACAAAGACAATTTTTACTGATTACGTTTTAAAAAAGCCCTCAAAGTCTTTTTATAATTCACACTCTTACAAATATATAATCAAAATAATTATGAACCGGTGTGCCGGATTCATATCACTTGAACTATATTGACTCAATGTGTGTAATAAAATTGTTATAAAACACAAACCCATTCTTTTTCATGCATGAATTTTAGGGACCTGTTGGTTTGTGGTGTGACAATGATTAATCTTCAGTGAACCACTGAGATTTTAAAGACATGTTTCTCATTTACTATTAATTGCGTAGCATATGCTATTCGTATTTATATGCACATTGGAACTTTTCACTAAAACTTTTCGGCTAATTCACAACATGTGCGTGCGTACGCACATGAACTTATTCTTAACCTTGTTTTAATGTTGATGAATTCCATGTATCCTGAATGAGTGACAGCGTGCCTGGGGTAAGTCATTTACATAGCCTAAAACACACCCAAAACATGTCCATGCAAGAACATAAGGTCTGAGAGCACGTGCAGCAAGATCCTCAAGCAATGCCAAGAGTGCCATCCTCAAACCAAGTTAAAATGCATGAAATACTTTTATACAGAAATTACAGACCTCGGATTAGTACATACTTGTATCTGCATTTTTATGCAGAGCTTTCTTACAGCTTAAGCTATAACGCACCTTTTCTTTCTAACACACACACACACACACACACACACACACACACACACACACACACACACACACACACACACACACACACACACACACACACACACACACACACACACACACACACACACACACACATATATATAAAGATGAAAATGTAAACACACACATTTAAGATCTATATCTGTTTAAAATTTCATCTTAACATTTTTATAAGGCCACCAAGAATATGTGATTCTTCCGTATGAGTGGTTTCAGTTTAAATTAAGTAAATTTTGAATATATTTTAGAACTAAAGTCTTTGATTAATCATGATTTGTTTGTGAAAAAGTCTCATATTTCACACACAAATTAGTGCGTATATGCTTTGTGAATAAAACCCATTGTCAGTCAGACAAGTGATGCTCAAATTTCTTGATAGTTTTAAACATAAACTTTGCTCGCTGATCAAAACCTTTAGCTCAGGTTAAAATAAATTTTAGCGATTTTTACTATAACTTTGAAGATTATACTTTATACATTGAATAACTGATTTAATAATTAACCATACATTGTTTTATGATTAGTAGTTACAGTATTATTCATACACCTCCTGTTTTAAATTAAAATCTCATGTTTCTTCTGTTTTCAGTCCATTTTCCGGCTGTTCTTTGGGCTCCTTCACTTGTGGTTGTGCATTCTGCCTTCCTCTCAAGTAAGCATTCACACTCTCCAATAAATCAATGGAGTGATTGATCAGAAGAGCCAGCCAAGCCAGGCCAAAGAATATCCAGGCTGCCATCAGACAACTGTACCAGTCTGGGTAGTTTATTGCTGGATTGTGATCTGGCAAGAGAAACAAAGTTGTATAGAGGTTGTTATCATGTTTGGGCAAAATTCAGAATTACATTTTTTAAAATTAAATTAAACTAAATATCTGAATGGAAGTTAAATTGTAATGAAATAATGTCATATGATTATGTAATAATTGTAATAAATGACTGAATAGAAATTAAAAGAAATTCAACACAGTCACACAACAGAGGGGATTAATTGGTCCTACACAAGTTTTGCAGGAAAACAAAACAAAGAGATTGTTGTACAATTTTGACATTTGTACCCTCATTATACCCTGATATGTAGATTTCTGCTCAACCAACTATATATTTTTCTAATTTATTTTATGAAATACTGTTAGAAAATTAAAACTGCAATACAATATTAAATTTTTTCCTCACAATCTATTGACTTCAAAATTTAAATCTATTGATGATATATTAAAGCAGTGGTTAACAATTTCGGCCATGTGCCGAAAAAAAGTATGGCCTAGTAAAACTCTCCGTTACCTCCTACAGGGAATGGGAGTTACATACATTACCTAGACATTCCTTTCAATCAGTCATGGTTGACATTACTCAGATGTGAACTAACGAATTGGGATCCCTACCAAAGCGCCACTTTTGGAATACACCTGAGGAGTGAGATAAACGCACGTATCCGGTCTTTAGGAGGGGAATGGCACTACTTGAGACGAGTACACAGGAGGAAACTGGCTCTACACAAAGACTACAAAATCTGGCAAATGTGTTTTGTGTCACCCAGCCCACATTGTACCAGAGCCCAAAAGGAAGCAACACTCCTGGTAGAGTGAGCTCTTACTTCAGGGGGCACGGCTTGCCCTTGGTTTGGTACGCCAAGACAATGGCATCCATTATCCAGTGGACTAACCTCTGCTTTCCCTTCTGCTAACAGGTCTGAGGTCCTGTAGCTCTGTGCACGATCCACTTATAGCCGCAAAGCACGGACAGGACAAAGCAGAGCAAGGGCTAGGTCTGCCTCCTCCAGGAGCAGCGCTTGCAGGTTCCCCACCTGGTCCCTGAAAGGAGTGGCAGGAACCTTGGGCATGTATCTGTCAGCCTCAGAGGGGAGGACTTTGTACTGGTATGCCTGACCCTCGAATACAAAGTGCAGGAATGGTCTGTATCGAGGGAGAATCAAGACATCAAGACACAATCAAGAAAGAATGCATTCTTCAGGTGGATCACTGCAAAGCAATCTCGGGATGGATGCTTTCAAAAACGCATTTCTGTGTTAATATTTTGAATGGGAATTTGTGAAGGGCCCGATTCAAAACTCGCCAGTCCAAGATTGCCCACAACCCACCGACTTTCTTGGTTACAGTGAAGTATGGGCTGTAGAACCCTGAATTAATATCAGTTGGAGGGACCGGTTCTATCACATTTTTCGTCAGTAGGACTGCAAATTCTGCCCGTAAGACAGGAGCATCCTTGTCCAGCACGGAGGTGAACTCAATGCCCCTGAACTTGGGGGTACGGTGGGTGAATTGGTCCGAATGAGCAGGCAAGACGGGCTGTGGAGCGCTAGCCAGTTGCACGCAGCCATCCATGCTCTCTTGGGACCCTGAGATAGGGGAAGCTGCTCTTTTACTGACAATTTGGGTACTGCTGGCCCTTGGTGAGAAGCAGACTGAGGGGCAGCTCACTATGGCCTGGCAGCAATTCGGAGCAGACTCTTGATTGCCTAGGACTGCTTCTGGATTGCTGAGAACTGCGCGGCACACTCCTCGACAGCATCACACAGAGGAGGCCTGACCAGCAGCACTGCAAGCCCCTCTCACAGATGCTGGATGGGATGACCCTACCAGGTCTGCACTGCAACTGCACACTCGACCTGGGAAATATCCACAATCCCCCTGATCGCCCCACCATTGAGGGCAAGAGAGAAAAAAGGTACGCAGATTTTGACATATTTGGCATTCCACATATGCTTCCATACTGCCAAAGTCCAATTTACGTGTCGTGCTGCGTCCCCCAGACACGAAAGCTCAGAATGAGGCCAAGCGCACAACACTTGAGGGCACCCAAAGCCTGGCTGTCAACGCTTTCAGCATGAGCACACCATTACAGTGGGAACCTCAGCATCATCATTTCTAAAGCATGATAGCCCTCTCTCCGATGCAGTAATCAACATCTTGGTCCTTATCCAGACCAGCGAGCTGGCTTGCCGTGACAACCCATGCTGTCAGCCAGCGGCTTGAAGCACATGACACGAGGAGCTGGAGGTCCACATTGATTTTGCAATCTCTCAGAGTGTCAAGCAGAATCAAATCCTCATCCTCATTAAATACTGGATGACGTGTAATTTTCTGCTATTAAATTCAGATAAAACAGAGGTATTACTTATTGGTCCAAAAAACTGTCCACAAAACCTCTCACAATACAACTTTAACTTGGAAGGACGTCCTGTCACTTTATCCACTACAGTAAAAGACCTGGGTGTTATATTAGATCGCAACTTGTCTTTCGAAAATCATATTTCATATGTTACAAGAACAGCATTTTTCCACCTTAGAAACATTGCTAAGCTACGTAACGGGCTATCTATTTCTGATGCAGAAAAGTTAGTTCATGCATTCATGACCTCGAGACTAGATTACTGTAATGCTTTATTAGCTGGTTGTCCTGCATCCTCAATAAACAAGCTACAGTTAGTCCAAAACGCAGCTGCTAGAGTTCTTACTAGGTCAAGAAAATATGATCATATAACACCAATTTTATCATCTCTACACTGGTTACCTATTAAGTTTCGTATCAATTACAAAGTATTGCTACTGACCTATAAAGCCCTAAATGGTTTAGCTCCAGTGTATTTAACGGATCTTCTATCGCCCTACAATCCATCGCGCTCTTTAAGATCACTAAACTCGAGGCTTCTGGTCGTTCCTAGGATATCTAAGTCCACTAAAGGAGGGAGGGCATTTTCACATTTAGCTCCTAAACTCTGGAATAGTCTTCCTGATATTGTTCGAGGTTCAGACTCCCTGTCCCAGTTTAAAACTAGATTAAAGACGCATCTCTTTAGCCAAGCATTCACATTATAATTACCTTTTTATACTACAGTTAAATCGGATCAAAAGCATTAATATTCTGAACAGCAGCTATGCTAATTATTTCTCATCTGCTTTTCTGTTATTATCTCGGGACACTAGTCCCGAGGTAAATAGTTGGTCAGCTCCAGTTTGTATCCAGCCTCTCAAGGAGACTTCAGATGCCCCAACACCTGTGATGAGACGACTCGACGCCTGTGAAGAGACGACTCAACACCAGCGCTGTTATGGCCTAAATTAATACATGATTGATTAAATTTTCTAACATTTTTCAATGTACATTTATGAAATGCACTTTCTGTAAAGCTGCTTTGAAACAATGTGTATTGTGAAAAGCGCTATACAAATATATTTGAATTGAATTGAATTGAATCATCCAACGCACAATAGCTTGTGGCCAATATTAGCAACTAGCGTGTATGGATCTGAACTCTCTGGAAAAAGTAGACCAACCAGGTATATTTGGAATACTCATTTCAACATACTATGGTTTGGGACACACTAATTCTAATTAAGAATACTATTTGGGACGATTCAAATTTGGACACAGCACTGGAGTACCCCCAACTCTGCACATTTTGTATGCCTCCCTAATACCTGATTCAACTCACCTGCTCGTTATAGGGACTTCAACACTTAATGGCTGTGTCAGATGTGAGACACATCCAAAATGGGTTTTGTTGGGGATATACAGGACCAAGTTTAGGAACCACTGTATTTAGTTTAGTTTAGTTTAGTTTAGCTCTATATAGACTTTCTTGGTGTTCCACCATATCAAATAAAAATGAATGGTAAATTATTAAATATAATGTGTCCAATACATTATTAAATGCTATGCTTACAACAAGAATATGCATTTCCTTCTATTGCCTTAAATACTTATACAATATTTCAAATTTGAATTAAAATTCTGCATCTTATTTGCTACCTCAATTCAAAATTCAAATTCAGGAAAATTCAAATTCAACTTTGAATGACACATCACTAAAGCTGTAATGTGACTTCCTGAATATAGGGCTACAACAATAATTACAAAATATACTTACATTTTAGGTGGTTAATAGTAAAAAAGAGGGATTTATGTAACAATAGAAAAACAACTGCCATTATGTCAATAAACGTAAGAATGATGTGAGCAGATGAGCATGCGCAAGTATTTGTTATATAGTTCAGATACATGTCAACAATTAAAAGTCTGGTGTGTGGTCTCCTACCTGCAACATAATCTCCAAATCCAATAGTGCTAAGTGTTATAAAGCAGTAGTAAATGGCTTCTGCGTAACTCCATCCCTCATACTCTTTGAAGAGGAACATAGGAACTACAAAGTACAGTAATGCTGAACTTACGAAGGATATACTGTGAATGGATATTCTTACACATTTCTGTGGGAAAGAAGAGAATCATGGGCACAGTGTGTCTGTGTGCATGTAAAGGTCAAACATGTTAATTTCTTTTTTCATTTCTTATTTCTATGAACAAATATCTATGCAATTAATCCTTGTTTTTTTTTTTTTGTACTTACAACCCACAAATCCATCTTTAATGCTGAATGGTAAAGAAAGAAAGAAATTCTCACCCCTCTATCAATTTTTTTCTCCAGAAAATTGCAAAAATTCCTCTCAATGGCCAACATGTATTTTCCAACTCTATTTAAGATCACTACGTTCAGAGGAATGCCAAAAAGAGCAAAAAACACACAGAAGATCTGACCAGCAATTGTCTGTGGAATGATATTCCCATAACCTGCAGAAAGATAAAAACTTTGTGTAACCTTCACCCAATTGAATGGGTGTCACAAAACAAACCAGATTGAACTGGACTGTCAAATTCAAGGTGTTAAGTTTCCCATTCCTCACCAATAGTTGTGACCACTGTTGCCGCAAACACGGATGAGCTGGTAAATTTCCAGAAGCCATCTGCGGTGTCATTGCTGTCTGGACTCAAGCCACTCATGGTAGCAGCTTTTATCATCTTTGAGACAGTGATGACAAGCAATGAGTACTTATTTGTAATACATGAAACAGAAACAGGAACTGAGGGTGTCATTTAATTAAACAAAGCTAAAATATCCATTTAAATAATCTCAACAATACACCAAAAAGAAATGTGGACATTTCCAATTGGTTATTCATTCAGTTATAATACATTAAGTGTCTATTTACTGGACAATTTTTGACCAAAAGCAGTAATTATGTTGAATGAATAAAAGTGATTTAATAAGTTTGAATTCAGGTTTTTGTTCTGAAACACTGAAACAAATTAACCATAGAAGCCACATCCATTACAAAAGATGTTAAAAGTTGTCCAAGCATTTCCTCACTGTATCTACCCATCATTGTTATTGCTGTTAATGTGGAATATAAGACAAACACTGTTACAAAAAGCCCTGTACCATTTAGTTAAGAAAAATCTAGTCTCAATATCCATTCATACCTCTGCTAGATCTCGGAGGCCATTCTGACCCACACAAGGGTACTTCTCGAGTAGTTTCATTCTTTTCTCTTTGAGGAGATCAATCTGTTGCAACACATACCATCCTTCCAGCTTCCAGAAGACCAGTCCTCCAACGAGTACATAGGCTACATAAATAACTCCAAGGAACAGAATAGAAGGTAACCAAGCCATGCTAAGAAACTTACTTAACTTTCCTGAAAACACGGGGAGCATAGTGCCTTTGGTTGCCTGGCTCACCTGTCTGCCAGTGCAGCTGCAGGATAGTGCTACTGGGTGTGGATTTACTCTGTTTATGTGACAGGCAAATCACCTCCTGTGTAATGAATGCCAGAATCAGACCTTATGACCTGGCATGCAAATGTTGATTGAAGGAGAGCAGAAGACACATGGAGTGAGGATTTAGGTTGAAGTGATTAGAAGGTAAAATCTCTGCAAATGGCATTTTCATCTCCAGTTTTTGGTTTGTTCCATGAATCAATTATTCCACATATATTCTGAAGGAAAGTCATCTGGATCTCTTGTTTGTTCACTCAAAAAAGCAGCATTTCCATCCAATTAGTATATCCCAACTCATAGACAGATTCATGCAATAAATGTAATAGACCTTATTCAGAGCAGTACCATGAGAGGTATTAAAGCAAGGCTGTGAGGGATAGACTTACCGTGTTTTCAATGGCATCTGCTGTAAAACGCTGTATAAAAATCTTAGATCATTTATAATTTTCCACAGCTCATACTGTCTCCTTTGTTGTCAACTTAAATTTCTTGAAAATATATTTTTGCAGAGTTTTGTCAGTAGAACAAACCAAAAACACATTAAATAACCCACTGAAGAGATGTATGTCTATACCTCACAGCCTCGCTTTCATTCCTGCTAAAAATCAAAGATGCGCTGCTGTGAATAAAGTCTATTGAGTTGGTCCAACTTAATTTGATCAAATACAGTTTAAATAAATGGATACATTTAAAAAAGTGAATTTTTAATGTTCATCCAACTCAAACTAATACATTGAATGGTAACACTTTACAATAAGGTTTCATTAGTTAACATTAGTTAAATGCTTTAAGAAGTAAAAATGAACTGCACTTCTACAGCATTTATAGTTAACGTTAATTTCAACATTGTTAATGTTAGTTAAGGCACTGTGAGCTAACATGAACAAACAGTGAATGGCTATATTTTTATTAACTAACATTAACAAAAGTGAATAAATACAGTAACAAATGTATTGCGTTTAGTTTACGTTAGTTAATATTTAAACTATGTAAATAAATGAGACCTTATTGTAAAGTGTTACCATTTAATTTGAAAATTAATTATTAGGTAGAAATCGTTCTAATTTTGTTCCTCCTATCAATCGAGACAAAAATTGGTTACTTATTCATGTTTTATTCCTAAACAACTTACAACTAAGGAATACAATTAACAGCAATAACACAAGAAGTGCTAACTAATACAAAGATTCAAATATTGTTCAGGGCCTGTTCAGGGCCTTTCCTTTCATCCATGCCACCAGAGATGTCTAGTCCAAGATCCGTGCAGCTATGTGTCATCAGCAGTTGTAGGAGACTCCATGTGCCTGTATAGGTCCCAGTAATGTATATGAATATATGGAGAAAAGGAAGGGCCCAAGACTCGACCCTCCCAGGCAACCTTGAAAGACCTACATGAGTTAAGATTTGAATCAGCAAAGTGCAGTTCCCATGATTCATAGTGATGAGAGGGTGGAATAAAGGAGCTGGTTGCAAACAGAATCAAGCCAGTTGTGCCAGTCTATTAAAAGCCTATTAATAAAGACAACAAGTATTATTAGATGCTATATTTAACAAATGACATAAGTAAATCAAATTATTTGAGCAAATATGACTTACTATCACTAGGAGGTTGACACATTGATGTTCAATGATGCCAACAATGATGTTCATCATACTGAAAGAGAAGAGTTAAAGTGCATTTGAATACTTTCATGTAATTAGTTGCTTTTATTTACATGGTTCTATTTTCATAAACTCAATATTGAATTAATATGACACACTACACATTTCTCACATGCATTAAACTGATTTCATACTAATTTAAAGGGTTTATTTTTAACCATTGTCTGATCAATATTACTTAGAGAATTGGAATAGGGAGAAAACATAATTTTGTTAGCCTTTTATGTGTCCATTTTTAATATATTTGATGTTCTATCCAACTGGTTTTGAATACTTTTAATATTAAGAGGTTAATTACTTTACTGTGGATGTTGATTATTTAAAAAAACAACAACATTTAGATCTGGTTCATAATGTTATTCCGTAGAAATATTCTCTAAGAAAATTAACAACAACAACAAAATCTTAATTGGTTAGGTTTGCAAGGTTATAAAATGGTGGGAATGCCACAGAACTGACTAAGCTAAAGTGTGCGCTGAGGTTGATGAGCCTAGTTGCTTTCCTAGTTGGAAAAAAGGTGCTGGTAAAATGAGCCATACATCATTAGACACGGAAATCTTTCTGGATTGTTGCTCATTGCTCACTGACAATGCTAATTTACACATTGTGCGAGTCTGAATTTATGTGAATGGGCGTCTGTAACAATTCACCTCACTATTTCAATGCTTTTTTTCACCCAACATAGTTCACTCAACATTATGATGATGTGTGTTTTACTGCAAGATCAGTTTTTAAAACAAAACAAAAACACAAATACGCTCACACTAATATGGGTCGGTCACAAACTGTCCCCTTTCCCCAAATCTAACTTAATCTCATAGATGGCACTATTTAAAATTTTCGTTAGACTTATGTTTAGACATTAAATATGTTTAATAAAAGTGAACAATATTTAAATGTCACAGATCTATGAAGGGCCTGAATCATTTTTAATATAGGTCTGTCTGGTCTACAGCCTTTAATAGCATACACAACACAAACTTAAACATGCAGTATACACGTATACGCAAAATGTGTGAAACCCCAATATTTACTATTTTCAAATCTCTGAACCACTGCACTTGAGTTCAGTTATGTAGGTATGAATAAATAGAGAAAGAGATATAGTTTGAGTTATGGACATTTGAATGTGTATTTGAATATGGTTTGGGTAGAAAAAAAAAAGTTAGGATAAACGTAACAATATGTGCACACAAAATAGATAGTTTGGACTGTGTTTGGATAAATATATATTAAAGGTGTCATGAACTGGCTTTTATATAAAAAAAATTATACTGTTGTCTGAGGTAAACTTATGACGTTTGTGTGGTTTTTACATTCAAAAACATAATGAATAAGTAATGGGCTATTTTCTACACTGGTTTTGAGGCTCTCTCCTGAATGCTGGGTTTTGATGGGCGTACTGCACTGGAGACTTGGAAGTAAATGCCCACTGCTATGACTGGATAAGATTTGCATATTCAATGAGCTTCAGCTCCCCTGTCAGTTCAGTTCACGAGGGAGGGATTGTTTTGAAAGCTTCGATCACAGGGCTTGTAAACATCTTTATCAAACAAACCGTCTCGGTTACGTATGTAACCCTCGTTCCCTGAAGGAGGGAACGGAGAAGTACGTCGGAACTGACCGACGAATTGGGATCTGCTTTCAGAGACTAATCTGCTTCGAGTGTTTCTAAACGAGCCAATTGGCACTGGCATGCGGTCCACGCTCCGGGTATAAATACGGAAGTGAAACACCGCATACTCATTTTTTTTTGGCTGTGGAGCCAAACTAGTGGCGGGTCCTTCAGTGGAAGCACAGCACCTGGCGACGGGACGTAGATCTCCGTTCCCTCCTTCAGGGAACGAGGGTTACATACGGAACCGAGACGTTCCCTTTCAGTCGGTCATGTTCGACGTACGTCGGAACTGACCGACGAATTGGGATCCTTACCAACTCGCCAGGGATGCTGGCCCTTCCAGCGCCCTGCCTGAGCTCGCTGGACCACTCCTTTTGTTGGAGTGGGAGTCAGGGCTTCCGGCAGGGAAGGACAGTCAATGCTGTTCCTGCAAGACCCACTCAGCGTGACCCACTCAGCGGGAGTGGCGTTGGAAGCCAACACTAGAACGGGCACTTCGTGCTACTGGCCACTAGGGGTGAGTACACGGGAAGATACAGGCTCCACACGGAGGCTATAGAATATAGCGAACGTGTTAGGTGTCACCCAGCCCGCAGCTCTACATATATCTGTCAGCGAGGCGCCTTGAGCAAGCGCCCAGGAGGAGGCAACACTCCTTGTGGAGTGTGCTCGCAACCCGAACGGGCAAGGCACGTCTTGGGACTGGTAAGCCAAGACGATAACATCCACTATCCAGTGGGCTAGCCTCTGCTTGGAGACAGCCTTTCCCTTCAGCTGGCCTCTGTAACAGACGAAGAGCTATTCTGGGGTCCTGAAGCTTTGAGTCCGGTCGATGTAGGCCCGAAGTGCGCGGATGGGACATAACAAAGCCAGGGCTGGGTCTGCCTCCTCCGAAGGCAGCGCTTGCAGGTTCACCAACTGGTCCCGAAAGGGAGTAGTGGGAACCTTAGGCACATATCCGGGCTGGGGTCTCAGGACGACGTGAGAGTTACCCGGTCTGAACTCTAGGCACGATTCGTTGACTGAAAGTGCGTGCAGGTCCCCTACCCTCTTGATAGAGGCCAAAGCAACCAGAAGTACTGTCTTTATGGACAGGATCTTTATCTCTACAGACTGCAAAGGCTCAAAGGGAGGGCTCTGCAGTGCTCTTAGCACCAGAGCTAAGGCCCAAGAGGGTACCGAGTTTGGGCGAGGAGGATTCGCACCTCTGAGGAACCTGATGATTAGGTCGTGCTTACCCAAGGACTTATCATTCACTGCATCATGATATGCCGCTATTGCAGCGACGTACACTTTCAGGGTGGAGGGAGACAGCCTTCGCTCCAACCCATCTTGCAGAAAGGAGAGCACGACACTAACCAAGCACCTTCGGGGGTCTTCGCGGCGAGAAGAGCACCACTCAACGAACAGGTTCCATTGCAGCGCATAGAGCCGCCTTGTTGAGGGGGCTTTTGCAGAAAGCGATGGTGTCTGCCACTGCTTGTGGAAGCCCACCTAGAACCTCCACGTCCCGTCCAGCGACCAGACATGGAGTTTCCAGAGGTCTGGATGCAGGTGCCATAGAGTGCCCCGTCCCTGAGAAAGAAGGTCCCTCCTCATGGGGCGTTCACACCGGACGCGATTGACGCGAATTATTCGCGCTATTCGCGCGAAGGTGGACGCTTGAACATTTTGAGTTTACTCGCTTCATTCGCGCGAGAAATTCGAAAAACCAGCCACTTGACTCGGTCACTTGAGGTCTTTTTTTGTAAAAAATACTGCTGTTAATGTGTGACAAAACGTAGTTTGAATACTTTTTCAGGCGATAATATAGTTGTTTAAAGCTCAAATATGTGGTTTATTTATAAAAAGAGTGCCTATTTGAACTTTTTATCTTCCGTTTTCGGAGTTGTGTGCTCCAGTGGATCAGCGGCAGCCGCGCACGTTAACCCCGGTGAGAGCAGCCTTTCCTCGGCCAGTCCTTCCCACATTTGCCGCTGGCTCTGATGACTCTGTGGTGTCTCCAGCTATAATTCGTCTTGTGTGTGTGTGTGTGTGTGTGTGTGTAACGGGCGATCTTTGGTCTCATGGATATATAATTTGTTCCCCTGGCAAATCGTTTAGGCTGAGGGCAAAGTTAAGTTTCATAACTTTTTTATTTTTAGTCTTTTTACCTTTAATTTACTGTTGTAGCGTACTAGCACTGACTTTGAATGTTTGACTGAATTGTTTACTTTTTTATAGCTTATTATACATTTTAAGATTATACTTTTGTATTGTTGATTATACATAAACTGGCATTTAACAAAAAGAGACTGCTTGTGGTTCATGTCATTTAATATTATCACAGTAATAGTCATATGCACACTTGTCTGAACCAGATGATTAATACTATTTTCTTCTCATTGTTGTCAGTACTAGAGCAAGCTCCTGATTGGTTAACGCGGCGCGAATATCCGGCAAAGTTCAGATTTTTCAACTTGAGCGATTCGCGTGTTTCGCGCGAATCACGCGTTCAAAACGCTCAATTTGCGTGTTTCTGATCTGCGGCGAATCACGCTATTCGCGCAGCCTCATTCGCGCGAATCGCACTGCAGAATGCCAATTCGCGTCTCTGCATAGACTTAACATGTAAATCACTCGCGCGAATCGCGTCAAACGCGTCCGGTGTGAACGCACCATAAGGGGAATCGGCTAAGGAGGGGCTGTTGCGAGGAGTGTTAGTTCGGTGAACCAGGTCCGGTTGGGCCAATAAGGCGCAACTAACAGGACCTGCTCCTCGTCCTCCCTGACCTTGCACAGTGTCTGTGCGAGAAGGCTCACTGGGGGGAACGCATATTTGCGTAGGTCCCGCGGCCAGCTGTGTGTCAGCGCATCCGTGCCAAGGGTGCCCCTGGTCAGGGAATAGTACAACTGGCAATGGGTCGACTCTGGAGAGGCAAACAGAACTACCTGCGCGGCTCCGAAGAGGCCCCATATAAGCTGGACCGTCAGGGGATGGAGTCGCCATTCTCCCGGAGATGTCAGCTGTCGAGAGAGCTCGTTGGCTGTCTGGTTCAGCACACCTGGGATATGGATGGCCTCAGATGCTTCTGACTCCAAAGGAGGAGATGGCAGGCGAGTTGGAGCATGCAACGGGAAGGTAGACCACCCTGACGGTTGATGTACGCAACGGCCACAGTGCTGTCCGTGCGGGCCAGTATGTGCTTGCCCTGGAGCGGCTTTCTGAGGCGGCCCAGCGCGAGACGTACTGCCAGTAACTCCAGGCAGTTGATATGCCAATGCAGTTGTACGTGGCCCCCCAACCCATGGACGAGGCATCCGTGAAGACCACAGCATGCCTGGACACCTGTTCTAAGGGTACTCCCGCCCATAGAAACGAAGGGTCCAACCACAGGCTGAAGGTTTGGCGGCAGAACGGGGTGACTAAGACCCGGTACCTGCCTCTCTGCCACGCCCATCTCGGGACTCGGCCATGAAGCTAGTGCTGAAGCGGTCTCATATGTAGCAATCTGAGCGGCGTTACCGCAGCTACAGATGCCATATGCCCCAGGAGCCTCTGAAAAGATTTCAGTGGGACTGCCGTCCTGCCCTTGAACGTATTCAAGCAGTTCAGCACCGCCTGGACTCGCTCCTCCGTGAGGTGCGGAGTCCGGTTGACCGAATCCAGCTCCATACCGAGATAAGAGATCCTCTGTGCGGGACAGAGTTTGCTCTTCTCTCGGTTGACCCGAAGGCCCAACAGGCTGAGGTGACGGAGCACCATGTCCCTGTGTTCGCACAACTGCTCCCGAGACTGGGCCAGTATCAGCCAGTCGTCGAGGTAGTTGAGAATCCGAACACCGCATTCTCTGAGCAGAACAATGGCTGCCTCCGCGACTTTTGTGAAGATGCGGGGCGACAGGGACAGCCCAAAGGGCAGGACTTTGTACAGATATGCCCTCCCCTTGAACGCAAAGCAAACGGTTTATGTCTCGGGAGAATGGAAACAAGAAAGTACGCGTCCTTCAGGTCGATCGCTGCGAACCAATCTTGGGGACGGATGCACTCGAAGATGCGTTTCTGCATCAACATCCTGAACGGGAGCTTGTGTAGGGCCCGATTCAGAACACACAGGTCCAAGATTGGTCTTAACCCACCGCCTTTCTTGGGCACAATGAAGTAGGGGCTGTAAAACCCTGACTTCATATCGGCTGGAGGAACCAGCTCGACCGTGTCCTTCGCCAGTAGGACTTCAATCTCTGACCGCAAGAGCCTTGCTCCGCATGGAGGTGAAGAGGATGCCCCTGAACTTGGGAGGCCGGCGAGCGAACTGAATCGCATAGCCAAGTCTGATGGGTCTGATGGAATATTCGGTCCCGACTCGGGAGGCCCGGGGGCGGCCCGGAGTGTTGACCGAATATTCCAGGGTGGGGCAGACCGTGGGTGAGAAGGCCTGTTGGCGTCCTCGGTGTCCACGGTTCTGCCCCCTGGCGAAAAGAGGGGAGGAAAGGAGTGGCAAGGCCCGGGGGCATCGCACACTGCCAACCTGGCCCTCTTGGAGCCCAGGGAGGGAGGAAACTGCTCTTTTATTGAGAATGTGGGTACCGCTGTACTCCGGAGAGCCAGCAGCAGGGTGGTCTTTGGTGTATTCTCCCCCTGGAATACCCCCCAGAGCAGCTTCTCTTCTCCCTGGGCTGCCCGTCTCAGGGTCGCTTGCCCTTGCGCTTGCCAGTGGACGTAGCGGGACCCTGAGCGGGTTGGGCGCTGCTCCTGCGGCCCGGGTGGAGGCTGCTGCTTGGGCTTCGCAGGGGCGGAGGCGGACGCAGGAGGGCGCCTTCGGCGACAAGCTGGCGGAGGCGCTGCTACCAATGGCTCGGAGGGGGCAGCAGCAGACCGTCGGGGCAGGATGCTTCGTATCGCCTCCGTCTGCTTCTGGGCCACCGGGAACTGCTGGGCGAAGCTCTCGATGGCGTCGCCGAAAAGGCCGGCCAGGCAGACAGGGGCGTTGAGGAACCGCACCTTGTTGGTCTCCCGCATATCTGCCAGGTTCAGCCACAGGTGGCATTCCTGGACCACCATAGTGGACATCGCCCGACCCAGGGAGCGTGCGGTGACTTTCATCGTCCGGAGGGCGAGGTCCGCCGCCTTACGCAGTTCCTGTAGAACTGCCGGGTCAGGCTCAACCTCATGCATGTCCTTGAGTGCTTTGGCCTGGTGGACCTGCAGTAACACCATGGCATGCAAGGTAGACGCGGCTTCTCCACAGGCGGTGTAAGACTTGCCCGTCAGAGTGGGCGAGAACTTACACGCCTGAGAGGGGAGACACGGATTTCCACGCCAGTCGGTACCGGTCTTTGGACACAGTTGCATCCAACCGACCGCTCGACTGGCGGGATCTCCACGTAACCGGACGGAGGACGGAGGAGCCACTTCCTCGATGTCTGGCGCTGTAGGGCGCCATCCACGATTTCGTGAGCTCCTGATGCTCTTCTGGAAAGAAAGGGGGGCTGACAACTAGCACGGGCAGTCCCGAAGTACCAGTCGTCCAGCCGTGAGGGCTCAGGGCACGGTGGAGGGTTCCACTCGAGCCCGACACTCATGGCGGCCTGCGAAAGCATAGTCCATTAGCTCTTCCCCCGATGCATCAACCGACACCATATCCTCAACCGGAGCCCCAAAAGTAACGACCGCCTTTCTTGTGCCCAAGAAAGGCGGTGGGTTAAGACCAATCTTGGACCTGTGTGTTCTGAATCGGGCCCTACACAAGCTCCCGTTCAGGATGTTGATGCAGAAACGCATCTTTGAGTGCATCCGTCCCCAAGATTGGTTCGCAGCGATCGACCTGAAGGACGCGTACTTTCTTGTTTCCATTCTCCCGAGACATAAACCGTTTGCTTTGCGTTCAAGGGGAGGGCATATCTGTACAAAGTCCTGCCCTTTGGGCTGTCCCTGTCGCCCCGCATCTTCACAAAAGGAAACGCTCTTTTCGTGCCGAGGCACACAGGGAAGATGGCCGCTGCCCACAGTGGTTTAAAGGGTGCAAGCCCACTGCGAGCACACAGCGCCCAGCGAGCTGTCAGAACAGCTGTCTCGTCTTCTTCAACAGACTCGCGACCGCCGCTGTGATGTGCCGTAACTCCAGCCGGAAAGAGCTCCTTCTTTTAGACTCGTCGTACGATAACACTCTTCGCAGGAACACAGGAAAAACTCAATGTTTGGCTCCGAAGTAGAAAGCGAGTATGCAGTGTTTCACTTCAGATTTATACCAGGCGTTGGCGGGCGTGGACCGCATGCCAATGCCAATTGGCTCGTTTAGAAACACTCGAAGCAGATTGGTCTCTGAAAGCAGATCCCAAATCGTCGGTCAGTTCCATAGTCATGTGCCCCAACAAGTAAAGTCACAACAGAATGACACATCTGTAAATCATTAGCTAATGATTAATTAAAGCAGACAACTGGAAGTTGAAATGCATGGCTTTGACCCATTGTGGTAATTAACACATTAATTTACGTTATTCATTCATATAATATGTTATTAAGGAATTAATACATTATGACACATTTAACTAATAACAATTTAATTATTACTTAATCTATTAATCATGTAGAATCTTCATTAGTTGCTGATGCAGTAATCATTAATAAATGGGTTAGTTAACCATTAGTAACACATTAACTCATTATTATCTGTGCATTAGTTAAGCATGAATTAATGCATATTAGTACACCCTTATTGTAAAGTGTTACCGGATATTCTTATATTACCATGACCTTTTATATATCAAAAGCTCAAGGGAAAGTTTATTTCTCAATTCATCACCCCTTTAAAAAACCCATATAAAATCTAAAAAAAACCCCCAAAAAACAAACCTATTCCTTCACCTATGTTCTCACTATTCATTAATCCACCCCTATTCTAGTTTATACTATACTGAATGATGGTTGAAATTTTGTATTAATTGCACTTCTTGCGTTTATTGCCTCTTTGGATTAATTGATTTAATAAAAGCGTTTGCTAAATTAATAAATGTAAATGTAAACGTTGGTGATATGTTTTAATGGTGCATTCAAGACATTCTGTGAAGTTCATATTTACGAGATGGCACTGTTGTGTTTATGTCAGTCGGAGCAAAAATCCATAGCTTCCAACTCATATTTACGACTGTAGTGGTGTTCATGTGTGTAAAACTTCTAAATATGATCTTCTCGACATGACTTAATTGCACCATAATATCTCTCTCAAAAAACATATTCATTAAGTTTGATGTACTGTAAAACATGAGCTGCACTGTATGCTAATCTACATGGCGCCTAACAAAATGCACCAGTATAAATATTGTTGTGAGCGCTCACTGTCCTACTTGCCATTGTTAACAAAGGGATTCAAGACTTTAAACATCTCCTTAAAAATGAATTGGTTAAAGGTTGGGCAGGGTTGTTTTTCTTCATAAACACTTTTTTAAATTCTTGTTGAAACTCTCTTCACATCCTGAGATCAATCAACAATCGAAGTGGTCTAAATATAAAACAAATTATATATATCTTCTATGGAAGTCTTAGGACCATAACATGTTTGTCCAATAATTTCATTCGGTCCAAATGTAATAATAGAAAGTATTACCTGCCTGTCAACATCAATTTATTTTATTTTTTTTTAAGTTTGGTTTTACTACTGTTGTTTTTTTGTTTTGTTTTTTCTCCTCATTTGTTTTTGGCCTTATAACATCAGGCAAAGGGACTATCAATGAAAACTAGCCTTCGGGCTAATTTGGGTGCATTTACATTCATGAATGTTGATTAATGTACATTGTCCCTTTTTAAATAAAAGGTTCTACAAACTAATGATAAAACTCTGCTCCTGCTGGGCCACTGTCCTGCAGATTGTAGCTCCAAAACACCTGCCTGGAAATTTCTAGTAATCCTGAAGACCTTAATCAGCTGGTTCAAGTAAGTTTGGTTGGAGATAAACTCTGCAGGATGGTGGCCCTCCAGGAACTGACTTTGACACCCCTGAACTAATGCGATCATAAAATACCACCTTACATTAGGGTACAATATGAATACCAATTCGTATTCAGCAAATAATATTTTATATCAGTGATAACAGTTTTGCAGCCATAAGCATAATCATCTTATAATTTTCAGTTGTTCATATTCAAATACCTTATAGCTTGTTAACGTTTTATTGTGTGCTGAATGTCACAGTTCTCACTAAATTGACTGTCTAAAACGGTGATTGACTTCAAAGGCTGTGCATCCAATCAAATTAAGGAATAAATCCATCTGAGGAGTATTAATTGGACTACATCACACTTAAGGAAACCCTGGCTAAAGCTGAGGCATTTGCTCAACTGGGGTATGCTTCCCAAAAGCATCTTTAGCCAACTATGGTCACACGTTCGGTCATTACCAACATAATTCAACGATTTGGCATTTCCAGAAACCATAGTTTCAATGAACATTTGCAAAATTACGTGATTGCAACTACAGCTCTCGACCTGCGGTTTGAAGCATAGTTTCTGGTTAAAATGACGTGGACTTTAATAGATGATATACTCTTGGGCACAATAAGCAAGCTAACATTCAGTATTGCCAACTATTGACAGTGGAAAAAAGCTGACGCCTGGTCAAAAAGTAAGGAAATGTCACAAGATGACATAATGTGCCAACTATTGGCACTTTGCTTTTTTTTTCTCTCCTAATCCGTGCTCACATACTGTGTTTTGAGGGATCCCACACAGGGCATAAAATACCCAGAACACCTGGCCTGGTTTACATAACCATGTATGGTTTCACACAATGGGATTAGTTTGATGCTGCACAGTACCACAACTAAATCTTTCAAAAAGCTCACCTTTAAAAACTTCTCAAGTGTTAGTCTATCCAGACAGTTATAACTGACCAAGAACTTCAACTTTAACTCCTGCTGATCTCCACCTCTCTCTCTCTAGCTGTTGAAATATGGTGGCTCCCAGCAGTAACCAAAGTGAGCGAATATAAAAGAGCAGTCATACTACAGTAACTACAGTAACTCTCAGTCATGTTACCTGAGCCATCAGTGCCCACAGCTAGGGTAAGCAGAGGTGGATATACATGGGACTTCTCAAATGAACCAGTGTAATGTTCTGACCTTTCTGGCTTGTGTCTTGTATTAGTTGTTTTCTAAAATTATAGCTGTCATTGATTCTGCACAAAATGGTTGTCCATGGGTTATTGAAGTAATGGTAAATTAACTGAACAACTAGATACAGTAATTTGATTATTTACAGAGAGTTCTTTAACATCAGAAATTAAGTATTTCTAAAATTCAAGAAATGTGTAATTGAAAGCACTCCGTACAGCAATGGAAAATCCCTATTGTATGAAGAGAAATGTAGGAATATTCCTCATTGGTCTGAAGTAGATGTTTGCTTCCTTGTGTTATGAGTAAAACATTGGTTCCCATAACAACGATTGATTGATCATCTATACATTAATTTAAGCCTGGGTCTCTCCATCACACCTGTGTCATCAACGCAGTGGTCAAAGTGTTGGACCTGTGAAGATCACTCAAGCACAAACACTAAGGCTCTAAAGAAAGTTATTAAAAATAATAGAGTCAGGATATATTTACCTGGCTGCTCACTGTCCAACTCAAATATTACTGCTGAACATTATTGTCATTTGAAAGATATTTGAGACTTGTGACATATTGTCTATATATACTGAATAATTTTAATTATTATTATATTTATTTACAATTAACTTCCTAATATACTAAATGTGAAGCTTATTAATAAAATTCTCTTTTATTAATTTGACTAAAACTTGGGAATCAGTTGTTTCCCAAGTTTTAGTCAACTTGGGAAACAACCAGATTTTACATTATGAACTTTTTTTACCCAAACTATATCTTGACATGATATCTGTATATAAGGCCATTTTATGGCTGTTCAATCAGATGAAAAAAGAAAAAAAAGGGCTGCTCCCTTATGCAAATGACTGCTCAGAACCTTATTGCACAAACAAATCTATTCATAGTCATGCAAACTAGTGCATCATAAAACAAAAATGACCAAGGGCTGCATTTCTCAAAAGCATTGTACGCCTAAATTGATCATAGTGTAGTGACTAGGCTACATATAATAATATATTAAATTAGCTTAATAGGGAATTATGGGTTTTAATATTTAATTATTCATAATTAATCACAACTGGTTATAATCAAATTATAAATCTCCAAATCACCCAAAAGGGGAATACGGTATTTAAGCAATATATATATATATGGTTAACAACAATGTATTGCAATTAACCAATATACTGTATATTAAATCATTACAGAATAACCTTTAAAGAATTAATTCAAAACTCCTCTGATCCATTCGTTTAACGAACAAACAGTACAATCTGTTATCAACTCAAGTTTCATTCTTTCTACCAAGTCTTCGGGAACGTTAATCTTCTGGCCATAAAGAATAAACTTTCCAAACTATTGGGATACTAGTTAAAGAATTCAAAGATACTTATGAGAGCTGTAGCTGGATTTGGACATTAAATCAAGCATCTGCATTAGTTCAGGCAGGTAGTCAAGCTCTGCTATCAGCTGATTGGGAAAATTCCAACCCCGCCCATATCAGCTGATCCGATTCTCATGCACTCAATTCGCAACTCTCAAACAGGGCGCCTTACTTAAGCGTCGCTTTAGTTCACTCTGCCTGCTTGTCTGCTTCTGCAGCCAAGAGAGGATAGAGCCAGGGAGGATTGCCTGGTATGGTCTGTTGGGGGATTTATGATGCCCTCCTAGATTAAAAATTTGGGAGGTGGACTCCAGAAGCTGCTGTTCCCTGTCTTGGCTTTTCATGGAGCTCATGAAAAGGATGGGGAATTTAGAACAGAGCCATAATCAAGTCAAGTCAACTTTATTTATATAGCGCTTTTAACAATGCAGATTGTTTCAAAGCAGCTTCACAGTGTTAAACAGAAAAATAATGCAACAGAATATATTTAGATTATCATACAGTAACAATGTGGGCTTTAGATCAGTAATTAGATCAGTAATTTGGTCTATATGGTTAATTTAGTTTAATAATTAGATTTATTTTGAAAAATATTAGAAACATTTTGTTCAGTGGCAAGGAAACCAAAACCCCATCAGGAGACCTAATGGAGAAAAATAAACCTTGGGAGAAACCAGGCTCAGTCGGGCTGCCAGTTCTCCTCTGGCCAATTAACAAACAGTGTATTATTATTATTCTGGCAATTTTAAAGGTCAGAGGTCATAATCGATCTGAATATTCGAAAGATCTGAGGCAACACGCCGGAGACGGGTTGTTTTGAGGATGACATATCGATTTAAAGAATTATTAACTAGGTCTATTCAAACAATCGGAGTCATCACGCCGGAGACAGGTTTATTGAGGATGCCGTGTCGATGAGGCAGCTTAAGGGGGAGTCTAAATGACACGGTCTCTGCAGACACTTCAGGGTCATGTGTTGGTAACATCTGGGTGCAGGTCCACCGTCTGATCTGGATACAGCCTGGATCCGGCTGACTGCAGTAGACATCGGGATAAAACAGAGAGACTAACATTAGCGTAGATGCCATTCTTCTGATGATGTAACGAGAAAATCAGGTGTTATGGGAAGTGTTCCCGGTTCCGGCTGACCTAGATAATGCAGCCTAATAATCATTTAATTGAAAAAAGTGTTTTATGTGTATCCCATTGAAAAGAGATGTGCTTTTAGTCTAGATTTAAACTGACAGAGTGTATCTGCTTCCCGAACAATGCTAGGAAGACTGTTCCAGAGTTTAGGTGCTAAATAGGAAAAGGATCGACCACCTGCAGTTGATTTTGATATTCTAGGTATTATCAGCTGGTCAGAGTTTAGAGACCGCAGTAGATGTGACGGAGTATAATGTGTTAAGAGCTCACTCAAGTACTGGGGAGCTAAACCATTTAGTGCTTTGTAAGTAATAAGCAAGATTTTAAAATGCATGCAATGTTTAATATAGGGAGCCAGTGCAGTGTTGACAGAACCGGGCTAATGTGTTCATACTTCCTGGTTCTAGTAAGAAATCGAGCTGCTGTGTTTTGGACCAGCTGGAGTTTGTTTATTAAGCGAGCAGGGCAACCACCCAGTAGAGCATTACAATAATCTAGCCTTGAGCTCATAAACGCATGTACTAACTGTTCAGCATTTTGCATTGAGAGCATGTGCCGTAATTTAGATATATTTTTAAGATGGTAGAATGCAGTTTTACAGATGCTAGAAACATGGCTTTTAAACGAAAGATTGGTATCAAAGAGCACACCCAGGTTCCTAACTGACGACGAGGACTTGACAGAGCAGCCATCAAGGGTTAGACAGTATTCTAGGTTACTACTTGTGGAGCTTTTTTGTCCAATGATTAAAAATTCTGTTTTTTTCTGAATTAAGTTGCAGGAAATTACTGATCATCCAATTTTTTATATCATCTATACATTGCGTTAATCTTGTGAATTAGAACCGGGCTAATGTGTTCATACTTCCTGGTTCTAGTAAGAACTCGAGCTGCTGTGTTTTGGACCAGCTGGAGTTTGTTTATTAAGCGAGCAGGGCAACCACCCAGTAGAGCATTACAATAATCTAGCCTTGAGCTCATGAACGCATGTACTAACTGTTCAGCATTATGCATTGAGAGCATGTGCCGTAATTTAGATATATTTTTAAGATGGTAGAATGCACTTTTGCAGATGCTAGAAACATGGCTTTTAAACGAAAGATTGGTATCAAAGAGCACACCCAGGTTCCTAACTGACGACGAGGACTTGACAGAGCAGCCATCAAGGGTTAGACAGTATTCTAGGTTACTACTTGTGGAGCTTTTTTGTCCAATGATTAAAAATTCTGTTTTTTTCTGAATTAAGTTGCAGGAAATTACTGATCATCCAATTTTTTATATCATCTATACATTGCGTTAATCTTGTGAATTAGTTAGTTTCTTCAGGGTGTGAAGAAACATAGAGCTGAGTATCATCAGCATAACAATGAAATCTAATGCCATGCTTCCTAATAATATCTCCCAGTGGTAGCATGTACAGGGTGAAGAGCAATGGCCCTAGCACTGAGCCCTGCGGTACTCCATACTTAACTTGTGATCGGTGTGACGTCTCTTCATTTACTGCTACAAATTGATAACGGTCAGATAGGTATGATTTAAACCATGCCAATGCAGGTCCACTAATGCCTACATAATTCTATTCAAAAGAATGTTGTGGTCAATAGTGTCGAATGCAGCTCTAAGATCGAGTAACACTAACAAAGAGATACAACCACGATCGGATGATAAAAGTAAATCATTTGTAACTCTGATGAGAGCAGTCTCAGTACTATGATACGGTCTAAATCCTGACTGAAAATCCTCACAAATACCATTTCTTTCTAAAAAGGAACATAATTGTGAAGACACTGCCTTTTCAAATATTTTTGAAAGAAAGGGTAGATTTGAGATTGGCCTGTAATTAACTAATTCTGTAGGCTCAAGTTGCGTTTTTTTAATAAGTGGTTTAAAAATCTTAAAAGTTTTCGGTACATATCCCAATGACAAAGATGAATTAATGATATTAAGAAAATTATCCATGACCTCTGGTAGCATCTCTTTTAATAGCCTAGTCGGTATAGGGTCAAGCATACATGTTGTTGATTTAGATGAATTAAAGAGTTTAGCCAATTCTTCCTCTCCTATAGCAGTGAATGAGTGTAATTTTTCCTCAGTGACACTACGATGCTCTGTCTGATGTGATACTGTAGTAGACAGCTGCATGGTTATAATTTTCTTCCTAATATTGTCAATCTTACACGTAAAGAAGTTCATAAAGTCATTACTGCTGTGCTGTTTACAAACATCAGAAGTTGAAGCTTTATTCCTGGTTAATTTAACCACTGTATCGAATAAATACCTAGGTTTGTGTTTGTTTTCTTCTAAGAGAGTCGAGAAATAAGCAGATCTAGCAGTTTTTACGGCCTTTCTGAATGCGATCATACGTTCTTTCCATGAATTACGAAAGACCTCTAGTTTTGTTTTCTTCCAGCTGCTCCATTTTCTGGCTGCTGTTTTAAGGGCCCGGGTGTGCTCGTTGTACCACGGCATTGGACTATTTTCTTTAATCTTCTTTAAGTGCAGGGGAGCGACTGTGTCTAAAGTACTGGAAAAGAGAGAGTCAATAGTTTCTGTTGCAACATCGAGTTCCTCTAAGCTATCTGGAATGCTGAGGAGAGGATACTGATGAGGAAGATTATTTAAAAAGCAATCTTTAGTCACAGCAGTGATAGTCCTGCCATTTTTGAAACAGGTTGACGGCTTTGTAGCATTAGCTAAATTAAGTATACATGATACTAGGTAATGATCTGAGATGTCGTCGCTCTGCTACAGAATTTTAACGGTATCAACATTTATTCCATGTGACAATATTAGGTCTAAAGTATGATTATGGCGATGAGTAGGTCCTGACACGTGTTGCCTAACTCCAATAGAGTTTAGAATGTCTTTAAATGGCAATCCCAATGTGTCTTTTTCGTTGTCTACATGGATATTAAAATCACCAACAATTAGTAATTTATCTACGGCCAGAACTAGCTCTGATAGAAAATCAGCAAATTCTTTGATAAAGTCTATATTGTGCCCTGGTGGCCTATATACAGTAGCTAACACAAATGTTATACGGGATTTATCATTTGCACTACATAACGTTACATAAAGCACCAAAACTTCAAAGGAATTATATTTGAAAATAGACTTCTGAATAATACTGAAGATATTAATATAAATTACAGCAACCCCTCCCCCTTTACCTTTCAGACAAGGCTCGTGTTTATAACAATAATCTTGTGGGGTGGACTCATTTAAAGTAATGTAGTTGTCAGGTTTTAGCCAGGTTTCTGTCAAACACAGCACATCTAGATTATTATCTGTAACGATATCATTAACAATGAGCGCTTTTGGGGAAAGGGATCGAATATTCAGCAACCCAAGCTTTATCATTTGATTATCCATATTATATATATTGTATATTTGTTGGAAATCAATTAAATTATTACCGTTGAATGGTTTTGATGGTTTTTTGTAATTACTAATTTGCAGAACAGACACAGTCTCTATGTGATAATATCTAGGTAAAAGAGTGTCTATGTGTTGGGATTTACCTGACTTCTGTAACGGGAGGCAGCTAGCAGGCAGTCGGGTAAGCCAGTCCGTCTGCTTCCTGACCTAGTGAGTCAAGGTTTAGCTCTAAGACTTCATGCCAAATTACTAGAGAGAAGGGCGGCACCACTCCAAGAAGGATGGATGCCGTCGTGTTTTAACAGGCCAGGTCTGCCCCAAAAGCTTTTCCAATTGTCTATGAACCCTATGTTATTTTGCGGACACCACTTAGACAACCAGCCATTGAGTGATGATAATCTGCTAACTATCTCATCACTCCTTTTAACGGGGAGTGGACCAGAACGAAAAACTGACCCTGTCATCGTACTAGCGAGTTCACACACCTCTTTAATGTTCATTTTGGTGATCTCCGACTGGCGAAGTCGAACATCATTAGTGCCGTTGTGAATAATAATCTTAGAGAATTTACGATTAGTATTAGCCAGCACTTTTAAATTTGCTTTAATGTCAGGCGCTCTGGCTCCCGCTAAACATGTGACTATGGTGGCTGGTGTCTCTTTTTTCACTCATTTTCACGTTCTGTGTAATAGAATCACCAATAACTAGGGCACTTTCAACAGGATTCTCAGTGGGTGCGTCACTGAGTGGGGAGAACCCGTTTGATATTCTAATCGGAACAGAAGAGTGTTTTTTTGTTTCGTGACTATGCCGCCTCACCGTTAACCAGCTTCCCTGCTGCGGGGGCCCTGCAGCCAGAACCGGAGAATGTACAGAATTCACTAAGCTACTCACATCCAAATCAGTGTCTAAAGCTGTAACATCCTCACTACTCTCAGATAAAGTCTGGATGCGTTTCTCTAATTCTGAAATCTTCTTCGTCAGCCTAATTATCTCTTTACATTAATCACATGTGAAGCCCTGTTCGCCGACGGAGAAGCCTATACTAAACATGCAGCAAGCAGTGCAAGTGACAATGACAGGAGAAGATGACATAGCTTACCGTGTTTGTTGATGAATCCAACTTACCACAGTGGTTTGTTGGAGACTATTCACTATGCCAACTCACCACAGTTTTTTAATGAACTCAGAAAACAGGAGACCTGGGTGCAGAGATGACAAGCTAACAGGCTAGCGAAATGCTAATGTGTGATTAAAAGCTAGTGATGTCAAATGAAATGTGATTGGCAATATTTAAACAATATATGGTGATAAGTAAGTTATATTTAGCAGTAGAACAAAGAAAATATATCAAATAGAGATTCAAAAGCAAGACTGTACAGAGCTACAAACACTAGCTGAGCAGGAGGCAGACAGGAGACTGGAGACAGGAGACTGAAGCAATCGATCAGGAGCAATCGAGCCAAATGTAAAATTTATGCAAATATGCCAATAAAAAGTTGACTAAAAGTTTGTCTATAGTATTTTTGACGTGAGTGGACCTGTCTGAAATCAAGCATCTGCGTTAGTTCAGGCAGGCCACGTAGTCAAGCTCTGCTATCAGCTGATTGAGAAAATTCCAACCCCGCCCATATCAGCTGATCCGATTCTCATGCACTCAATTGGCAACTCTCAAACAGGGCGCCTTTTTTAGCGTAGCTTCAGTTCACTCTGCCTGCTTGTCTGCTTCTGCTTCATGCTGCTTTGCAACCCACCTCCTCCCCAGTGCCTCCTTTAACTGTGGTTAACTTAATCAATGTCATATTGTGTCAATGATGCATGCTCTGTTCTAAATGGGGGATATATGATGCCTTCCTAGATTAAAAATGTGGGAAGTTGTCCCAAGAAGCTGCTGTTCCTGTCTTGGCTTTTCATGGAGCTCATGAAAAGGATGGGGAATTTTAAACAGAGCCATACCGCCAAATGTAAAATTTATGCAAATATGCCAATAAAAAGTTAACTAAAAGTTTGTCTATGGTATTTTTGACATGAGTGGACGTGTCTGAAAGTGACTTATATTCTGTGGACCAATGAGAAGTCCTGTCCTTCCTGGGCTTGGTACCACAGGTGGTCTTCTTGACCCTAAGAGGTGTCTGGTTGTTGTCCCCATATCTTTATCTGATGGCACTGAACCATCAGAACCATTGTTTGTGTTAGTCCACCAAGATCCAATCAAAATGTAGCAAACCTTTGCCCACTGTTATGGCCTGTTGAATGTTGATTTGGTTTTTGTGTCATATGTTTGAGCGAATCATCTGGAAGATTAATTTGTGTCTGCGCCCACAATTCCTACAATGCAAATTTGGGGAGGCGTAAATATTAATGATCTCAACGGTTATGTCACAGTCTATGTTATGTTGGGATTTACACATTTTCAAGTGGTCTTTTTCAAGCACCTGTATGAACTGTTACCGTCAGGACGGTGACTCCGATTACTGGCCACTAGAATATCTAGGCATAGGAACAGTTTCCTCCCACAGGATATTTCCCTCTTGAACAGTTAACCAAGTTAACTGTTGTATTTTTATTGTCTATGTGCACTGGAAGCTTCAGCACCCAAAAAAATTCCTTGTGTGTAAAAGCACACTTGGCAATAAAGCTATTTCTGATTATTATGTCTTATCAGGTTTCGAGTTAATATAGTTTTACTCCCAAATTCGCTAAACGTACTAATGATACATTTCATAATCCTTTTCTGTGCATCGTTGATTAAGACAAAGAGAGAGGAATATTTAGATATCAAACACGTTATGGCTGAGAGATATTAACACTGAGATACATTCTTACACAGGAATACAAGCATTTAAGATTAAGTACATCATGAATATGTTGGCATGGTATAAGGATCATGCATATACACAGGGATATATCACATGAAGCCTTGAATTAGACTATTCCAGAATGTATAAGGAAAGTGTGTGTGTTTGTGTGTGTGTGTGTGTGTGTGTGTGTATTGGGAAGAGTCTCAGGCCTCTCTCTGTCTGAGGAACCAGATTAGAATTTGATTGAAATTGTCACGGTACTCCCATAGTGTGGCCTGTTATGCATCGACTATGTCACAAAACTGTTGAAGATGCCATCTTCCCCAGACTCATCGGCATCTGGACCCTAATTTATATGCGGCTAATAGCGTTCCACCATAAATGTCCAAATCGAATCTTTGATCCTGTAGAGAGAGACTCAAGATGCTACAATAGATCAATTGCCACCAATGGTCTCGACCAGTGGTGTTTTTAAACAACATTTTTTTAATACATCAAATGTAAATGTATGTCCCTGTTACACTTAATTTTCCAGGTTAAATAAACATTGCGTAAAAATTGAGACCAAATACTTATACAAATAAATAAAAATTTTTGACACTATGTAAGTTCTATGTAAGTAATCATCAAGTTTCATCATATTTTTACAAAAAAATGTTTTTACATTTATTCCAAAGTAATAACTAAAGGCAGTAACAATTTAAACAATATATATTATTTCAGAACTAATTATTACTTATTTTCAGCATTCATTAAGCTTGTACACACTGGTAGCCTACAAAGATGGTAGGCTACCTTTATTTTCCCCAAGCTGACTGCTCACTAAAAACCCCCACAATAATCATGTTTTCAGGCCATTTCAAGTTTGATTATGACATGAAATAAAGTGGTGATATGGCTGTGTTGTTTACTTACTTTTTTAGTGTCTCCATTAACACAATCTTTGTATTAATTCAGGTCGATTCCAGAACTCGCGCGAAAACAAGGAGGGATTTATTGCACAAACGAATCATATCCAATTATAACCAATCATAGAGCGATGGAGGCATTGCCTTCTCTCATGTCGCTTCCCGCCATTTATTCTCAATTAGCCCCCATCAAACCCACTGGACGTTGTGGGAGGTCTGTGAAAACTCAGTGAACTGAGAGGGGGTGCGCCTCCTGCTGTAACTTCACCTACTGGTGTCAGTGTAGGGGCAGTGTTACTCTATAAAAACAAGTGACTTTACATTTTTTAATGTCACATTTTGTAATATTTGCATTGTTTTATTTTTGCAATATTGATTATTTTCTACCTTTTTTGAGGAGACACTGTCTCCTCGGAGGAAACGCCCCATTCTCTACGATCAACTTGGCTTGCGATGCTTTTGGAAAAAACAGCCCAGATCTTAGTCTTGACATTTTTGAGCTGACAAATGTGAAATATGGTTGCCAGTAGCAATCAAAACAGATCTGTAAATATCTGTAAAACAGAACACCATTCTTAGTATATTGCTTCTACGAAATAAATATTTTATATATTAAATGAGTGCAAAGAACAAGAATCAGCATTTATTTACTATTAAATACATTTTTGAAAACCAAAATTAACTTCACTCCATTTGCATCTACTGTAAGTAAAAGTAAAAAGGCCAGTTTAACATTTTTATACCTCACTTAATGTGAAAGAATGAAACAAAAGAGGTACAGTTCAACAGTAGAAAAAAAAAACATTTGTCAAAGGCGAAATGACCAGAAATATCTGACAGCTTTATATTGGAGCAAAATGTAAAACAATAAAAAACAGTGACATTATTGTACAGTAGAACTATATAAATAACACAATAAATCAGTGTCAGAAAAACAAATAAACAAAGAATACGATTTGTCCACTCTGCAAATATGACTAATCTGGGTTTGGCAGGGTGACAGAGCTCTGATCAAGTTAATATTTTAAGATAGCTTGTAAAAATGTCAATGTGCACAGCACCTCCTGAGTCACAGTAAGAGTAATTAAAATGTATTTTGGGGTTTTATCTGGCCCAGAGGTATTCAAAATTGTGGGATAATTTCTTGCCCTCCTCCATGCATAATAACTGTTCTTATTTTGCCACTCCTGAAACAAAAAGACACATAGACACATGATAATCAACAGGTCATCCATATGCTTCAAAGTGTATGAGAATATAGTATGACATCTCTTCTAACTATTAGTGTCTGCTCTGATTCGTTGAACAAATTATTAGTTTAGGAGAAAGTGACACGGTGAGTCAGGCAAGGATGAGGAAAAGAGAATCTGGTGCAGCTTATCTCTTTATCAACTATGAAATAAAACAAAGTTAATCCAAATAGTGAAAAAGATATGTGTGGTGTGTGTATATTTACACTCATCTAAAGGATTATTAGGAACACCATACTAATACTGTGTTTGACCCCCTTTCACCTTCAGAACTACCTAAATTCTATGTGGCATTGATTCAACATTCTTTAGAAATGTTGGCCCATATTGATAAGATAGCATCTTGCAGTCGACTGAGATTAGCTCCTGTTCCACCACATCCCAAAGATTGGGTTATTGGGTTGAGATCTGGTGACTGTGGGGGCCATTTTAAAACAGTGAACTCATTGTCATGTTCAAGAAACCAATTTGAAATGATTCGAGCTTTGTGACATGGTGCATTATCCTGCTGGAAGTAGCCATCAGAGGATGGGTACATGGTGGTCATAAAGGGATGGACATGGTCAGAAACAATGCTCAGGTAGGCCGTGGCATTTAAACAATGCCTAATTGGCACTAAGGGGCCTAAAGTGTGCCAAGAAAACATCCCCCACACCATTACACCACCACCACCAGCCTGCACAGTGGTAACAAGGCATGATGGATCCATGTTCTCATTCTGTTTACGCCAAATTCTGACTCTACCATCTGAATGTCTCAACAGAAATCGTGACTCATTAGACAAGGCAACATTTTTCCAGTCTTCAACTGTCCAATTTTGGTGAGCTCGTGCAAATTGTAGCCTCTTTTTCCTATTTGTAGTGGAGATGAGTGGTACCCGTTGGGGTCTTCTGCTGTTGTAGCCCATCTGCCTCAAGGTTGTGCATGTTGTGGCTTCACAAATGCTTTGCTGCATACCTCGATTGTAACGAGTGGTTATTTCACTCAAAGTTGCTCTTCTATCAGCTTGAATCAGTCGGCCCATTCTCTTCTGACCTCTAGCATCAACAAGGCATTTTTGCCCATTGGACTGCTTCATACTGGATGTTTTTCCCTTTTCACACCATTCTATGTAAACCCTAGAAATGGTTGTGTGTGAAAATCCCAGTAACTGAGCAGATTGTGAAATGCTCAGACCGGCCTGTCTGGCACCAACAACCATGCCACGCTCAAAATTGCTTAAATAACCTTTCTTTCCCATTCTGACATTCAGTTTGGAGTTCAGGAAATTGTCTTGACCAGGACCACACCCCTAAATGCATTAAAGCAACTGGTTGATTAGATAATGGTTGATTAGATAATTGCATTAATGAGAAATTGATTTCATATATATTTATATAAATATATATATATATATATATATATATATATATATATATATATATATATATATATATATATATATATATATATATATACACACACACACACACACACACACACACACACACACACACACACACACACACACACACACACACACACACACACACACACACACACACACACACACACACACACACACACACACACACACGTTGTGTTTCCATGTTTTATGGGGACATTCCATAGGCGTAATACATTTTATACTGTACAAACCGTATATTCTATCCCCATACACTGCCCCTGCCCCTAAACCTACCCATCACAGGAGACATGCTACATTTTTACTTTTTCAAAAAACATCACTTAGTGTGATTTATGACCTGTTTTCCTCATGGGGACCAAAAAATGTCCCCACAAGGACAAGGATTTTGGATATTGCCATCTTTGTGGGGACATTTTGTCATTTTTGCTTAAACATTTGGGGTATAAGAGCTTGAGTTTTCTTTGTTTTCTCAGTTCACACTTGTGGTAACCACGAGTATGGTTGCTCCAACTGTGGATTCATTTTTTGCAAGGAATTAAATCTTTAAAGACACAATTGGCTAAGGTTTGTCTCTTATTCAGAAATGCAATGGAGTTAACGTATTTTTGCCACAACAGTACATTTTCCATCTTAAGTCTATTAAACGTGCTTACACACACACACACACACACACACACACACACACACACACACACACACACACACACACACACATGTTGTGTTTCCATGCTTTATGGGGACATTCCATAGGCGTAATGCATTTTATACTGTACAAACCGTATTTTATATCCCCCTACACTGCCCCTGCCCCTAAACCTACCCATCACAGGAGATATGCTGCATTTTTACTTTTTCAAAAACATCACTTAGTGTGATTTATAAGATGTTTTCTCATGGGGACCAAAAAATGTCCCCACAAGGACAAAAATTTGGATATTGCCATCTTTGTGGGGACATTTTGTCCCCATACCGTAGGGATTACCAGTCCACACACACACACACACACACACACACACACACACACACACACACACACACACACACACACACACACACACACACACACACACACACACACGCTCTGTTACTGTATTTTTTTATCCTGTAGAAACGTTTTGCATTTATATTCAAATTACATGCTGTTATCCCTTTACAGTTACTACTCTCATAAAATACTTGAATGTTGACATTTAAAACAAAATTTAGCATCAAATAGCAGATATTTCAGCTATTTCGATTTTTGCTCTGCTGCTCGTTCAGTGAAGTTTAACGCAGACTTGCTTTCATGCAAAACGGAACTACTCGTGTGAATAGGTAGCATTTACAGATGAAGATATAACTACTGTTCTCCATGTAGATTAATGTATATAACCTGTACAATTAACGTTTTGCGCTGAGGACACAGATGCTTTGCGTACAGAGAGCAGACCAGACTAATCAATAATAAGAATTGTTGATGATGTTCAGTATGGGCCAATTAAATCAGAAGTAAGGAACGGCTACTGGAGGGAGGTAAAGATGCCACAGGTGAGTGAAGAGTGAACTATTTTGTTCTGATTCAGATTGAAGATTATAATAGCATTAATAGAAATTGTTCTCTTTTCATTTGTTTCAATCAAATAAAAGCACAGGTTTGAAAAATCAATTCATGGGGTCATAAATTAAAACATCTGTCAATTCTCTCGGTTGAACAAAGTCCATGAATGAATCGACACATTTGAACGAACTAGCGAACTAGTTCACGAATCAAATGATTCAGTTCAAAGAGTTGTTTAACTCTCTTTTGAACAGTTCATGTTAAAATAAATAAATAAATAGTCTCTCCTTTTAATCGCGTCCAACACAGACGATTCCTCTCCAGAGAACTCTCGCAGGAGATTACACAGCAAGAAAGAACAAGGGGAAATGACCCAGCCTTGCAAAAGACAAGGCATTTAGCCAGTGTGCCGATTAGTTTAGCTCACGCTGTGTGTGCCCATAGAGTAACTTAATCAACTCTGCTAAGAAGGAATAATCCCTGAAACTTTACATAATATTAGAGTAATTTCTGAAATGTAACTCACCAAAGCCAGATAGAATTACTATTTCCGATTGTTCACAACAATCCAGATCCGATCTATCTCTACTCCTCCGATTTCCACTTCACTCTTTCTCTCTCCGATGACAGAAGTTCATCAGACGCATCTAAAGTCCAACTTTTCATGGAAAATCAATCACAATGTTTGTCAGATTACCGTTCAGCGCAGAGAATTTCTAGAGAAATGCTCTCTTGTCTGATGTGCTCTGATCTGACTCTCTGAATGACAGGCTGACAGCTGCGCCGGTGGTACCTGAATGCAGGGCAACTATTGGCTCACAGGAGTGTCAGTCACTGCAGCACAATCATTGATTGGATGAATCTCTTTCCATCAACACTTTTATGCTTTCATTTAATGGACTTTTTACTAACTGTCAAAGTAGCTGGAGAACGGGAACTTTTTTTCTCAGGGAGGCCTAGTGATAGCTGATAGAGGGCCCACAGGGAGGCCTGGTGCGGCCTGCTACCTGCTAGCGACTCATGCTAACTGCTTCTCAAGTGACTGAAGTCCAGCAAAATGCCCTCGGGGGAGGCCTAATGAAGCCTAGGCTGCCAGGTGACTGGAACCGACAAACCATGTCTCCCGGGGAGGCCTAGTGAGGCCTACTACCTGGTAGAGGACCTTCAGGGAGGCCTGGTGAGGCCTACTACCTGCCAGCCACTCATGTAACCTGCCAGGTGACTGAAGCCCAGAACCCGCCCCCATGGGAGGCCTGCTACCTCATGCCAAGTCTTCAGGGAGGCCTGGTGAGGCCTACCACCCGACAGCCAGCTAGCAGCCCGTGCTAGCTGACACAGTAACTAGCAACTGGGCTAAGCCCGCCTTCAGGGAGGCCTACTGCCTTAAAGCAGGTCTGCAGGGCCGGCTTTGTGGCAGCAGGTATGAGAACTGGCTGCTCTAACCCTTCTGGACGGACAGTATTTACTCTACTGGCTGACAAAGATAACATCCAACTATTAACTGGGATTATTAGTTGGGGACTTCTCTGCTACTTGAAGCCGACATCTTTGGGGAGAAAACATATTGCAAGATACATGGGGCCGATAGTGAGAGGCCTACCAAGGCTGACTACCTAACTAGGTCGCAGCTAATAACTTGCTAACTTCCCCAAAATGTCGGGACTTGTTTACAGGGAGGCCTGCTAAGCCAAGACTGTTTGAAATTGTATTCATGGAAAGCCCCTTGAGATGCCGCATCTTGTTTTCAAGGGGGTCCAAGAACATACAACAGATCCAGTGCACTCAATACAATACAAAACAAACAAAACATTACAAGACAAATCTGCTCAAAGATCCCCTCTACCCTCCCAGGACCATTTCAAAGTCTGCAGGGTATATAAATGTTTACAAAGACAGTTGTTTCAGGAACCATAACAATTTCAAAAACTGACAATCAGTCTTCAAAAAAAACAAGATATTTCAAGGAACCATTACAATTAAAAGCATTTACAATCAGTTTTCAAATAGTTTAACAGAGAAGTTCTAAATGAGCCTAAAGTAGAATTAGATCTCACAGATGGAGGCAGATTATTCCAGTCTGAAGGAGCATTATAACAAATTTACCTCCGACTGACTACTTTGCACATACTAGGGACAGTAAAAGTCAGACATTGAGAATGTCGAAGAAAATAAGTTGGAGTATATTGTACAAAAAAACTTTTCAGATATGGTGGTAAGTTCAAATAGATGCATTTAAAAATAAATTGAAACCAGTGATACTGTCGTCTTTTATCAGGCAGCAACCAGTTAAGCAGATTATATAATTGGCAATGATGAGTTCTATATGGGCACTTTAAAATGAACCTACACAGATTATTAAATAGAACATCTAATGGTTTATGATATACATTGTACCTGTTTTGATAAACTATATCTGCATAATCAATAATTGGTCAAATTAATTGGGTAATTATCTTTTTCGTACTCTAAATGTGAAACAATTTGATGACCTATATAGAGGCATTAAACAAGAGTATGTTCGTTTTATTATGTAATCAATATGTAGTTTGAAATTGAATTCTGGATCAAGCCAAATTCCCAGATATTTAACAGAGGTCTCTTTTGTAACTGGAGTACCATTATCAAAATACAGGTTAAGTTCAGCAGATTTAAGAGAATGATGAGTACCAAAGAGTATACATAATGATTTTTTCATATTGAGTTTTAAGAGGTTACTTTCAAGCCAATTTTGAACTGATTTAAGATCTGTCTGTAATTTGTTCTGAAGAAGAAATGAGTTGGAACTTGAAAAATAGACAACAGTATCATCTGCTTATAAATGTACTTGACAATTATTACACACTTGCGGGAGATCATTAACAAAAATAGAAAAAAGAAGGGGGCCAAGGATAGAACCCTGTGGCACACCTTTTTCCATAATACATTCGTCAGACTGTGCATCTTTGAATTGAACAAACTGACATCTGTTATGGAGATAAGCATTAAACCATAGGAGAGCATTTCTATTAAAACCTATGGATTTAATCTTGTCCATAAGTAAGTAGTGATCTACCAAGTCAAAAGCCTTGGAGAGGTCAAGAAATATGGCACCTGTGCTTTGGTTCTTGTCAAAGGAGGAGAATACATCGTTAGTAAATTTAAGTAAAGCAGTTGTAGTAGAGTACCCAGAACGAAAACCTGATTGATAAGGAGACAATATATTTTAATTGATTAAGATATTTATATAATTGTTGATAAATAATATTTTCAAATATTTTGGTAACTGTACAAATAATAGAAATTGGACGGTAATTACATAAATCTGTATTGTCACCTCCCTTAAATATTGGAGTTACTCTTGCTGTTTTCCAAACAATTGGAATGGAACTCATATCTAAAGACATATTGTACAAATCAGAAAGTGGATGTATTAATATACTGGATCCAAGTTTAAGAAATTTGGCTTCCAACCCATCAGGTCCAACACTACCATTTTTTAATTCAGAGATGGCTTGAAATACTTCAGATGGCTGAATTCTAGAAAATGAAAAGGATCCATCAGTTTGATTTGATGAACTAGAAGAAACTAAATAATCAGTATAAATAATCAATATAATTAACTACTAATTTGAGATAAATGTGCATTAAACGCCTGAGGGATCAAAAGAGGATCAGAAATAACATTTTAATTTCCAATAACGCTATTAATAGAGTCATTTTTTGATTTATTAGGGAGGTGATCTAGATGTTTCCAGAACTGTTTTGGATTATTCCAATTTTGACTAAAGGCATCCTTATAATAGTTCGATCTTGCATTCCGAGTTTGTGTTTTGCAGTGGTTCCTAAGTTGTTGATATACTTCCCGATCAGTAGGGTCTCTAGATTGTTAAAATTTTTCCCACGCTGACATTTAATGACGAGGTTGAGGAATCAAGTGAGAAAGTAAAAAAAAAAAAAAAAAAATATATATATATATATATATGTAAAAAAAAAAATCTAGAATTTCGAGAATAAAGTCGAAATTTTTCGAGATTAAAGTCGAAATATATCGAGAATAAAGTCGAAATATTTCGAGATTAAAGTTGAAATGTTTCGAGATTAAAGTAGAAATGTTTTCAAACTGTGAGCGCCTAAAGCGAGGCTCAAAATGAATGATTATAGGCCTAAACTGCTGTGATTGTGAATAATTAAATAAACCCTTTTATCAATATTATTTTATAGCCTACATTAATAGGCTATATGTCCTGAGAGCAGGGGGGCGGGGGGATCATCCTGCTATATTGAATAAAAAGCAGAACATTTTGACTGAAACATGAAGACAGTAAACACACGATGTGATCATATATGGTTTATGTGTATTTTTCAAGCCATCTTGGGGTATTTCCATATTTATATGAATAATGCAGTTATTGCCATAGCATCTCGTCGAAGAAAGATCTGCATCTGCTCCATAGCAATTCGTTTTCAGTCCCACTATCGAAACGGATCCTTCTAGGACAACCATCTCTATTCTTTACTGTCTCAATAAAATATGTTGCTTGACTTTCGGTCATTATTGGTGAAATACACTTTCAACCACATCACATTTCGTGAGAATCCGAGCAGAGACCGTAAATTTAATCTTATCGTACGAGTCAACGTGCCACATAAAGTTTGGACCAGTTCTTCACCAGCGCAGTTCTTTAGCTACTAAAAATATATAACGCCTTTATTCTCGAAACGTTTCGACTTTAATCTCGAAACATTTCGACTTTAATCTCGAAACATTTCGACTTTAATCTCGAAACATTTCAACTTTAATCTCGAAACATTTCGACTTTAATCTCAAAACATTTCGACTTTAATCTCGAAATTCTAGATTTTTTTTCCAGATTTTTTTTTTTTTTACTTTGCGGTTCAGGGCTTCCGTACGAACGCTCTATTCCTCAAATTTAATAAATATGAGATGGGGCATAGGAGAGAAAGAGGACATAAAGCAGAAGACATACATTGACAAACACAACAGATAAACACACAGACAAACAAGATATGACATACATAAAAATTAAAAATAAGAGGCTCAACTGCAATTGCAGATAACAGGTAACAGGTACAGCCTGCTGTGTCTCTACTACTTTAATTAAATGTAGGGGTAATAATATAATAAGGAAACTCAAATAGACACATAAAAATGTGTATTAAATCACCAGAGAAGATAAACTCAAAATAGCAAGCACATAAAAATCACAATTTGCCCACTAGCTATTTCAGTGAATTACACTCACTGAGGTCTTACGACATTAGCATAGTAATGTGCAACAGAACACCGCAAAATACGGCAAACATAGAACATGCTTGTAGAGTCATTAGAATACATGACCAGGCATGTACAGTACTTAAATGAGAAGTTTAAAGTATTTACCGCATATGGTGTATCTTTTGTAATGTCAAACATTATTAGCCGTTAGAAGAATGACCAGGGTTATACACTACAGCCTGGAGGAGAGACGAAATCCCGAAAAAACTCATATGCTTCCCCGGGAGTGCGAAAAAGCTTGGGTTTGCCATCAATAATGACTCTCAGAGTAGCAGGGTATAGTAATAAGTAACTTTTGCCTGCTTCACACAGCTTTTTCTTGATGTCATCGTATTGGCGGCGTCTTTTAAGCAGATCTATGCTGAAGTCAGGATTGATGTATATATGTCTGCCTTGGAAACTGAGCTCTTTTTTCTCTCTGGCCAAACGCATGATTTTGACTTTATCCTGGAAGTGTAGAAACTTTACAAGGATAGGGCGTGGAGATCTCGCATTACTTATGGAGCTGTATGTAGGAGAACGATGAGCCTTTTCAATCAATGGCGTTGTGGGAAAGCTGTCACTGCTGAAAAGGTGGCGTAGAAGCTGAATTATGAAGCTTGCCGTGTCGGTGCCTTCACTGTGCTCCGAGACATTAGTGAAGCGAAGATTGTTAACCCTGCTCCTTTTCTCGGCATCATCGGCTTTTCCCCTCAGGTATGTGTTCTCCTTTTCAAGCGCAGCAACTCGATTAATCAGATCTTCGATGTTACATTCATTGGCACTTACACAATGCTCTAACTCTGTGATTTGGTCACATAGTGTAGATAGTGACCCTTGTATATTGTTTAAAGTAGTCTGCACAGGTAGAATCCTATTGTCAATATGGGCAGTCATTTCCATTTTGCTTTGTTGTATCGCACCCAAGATTGTTTGGAGGGAAAACTCACGTTGATCCATATTCTCCATTGTGACAATGTATGATAAAAATTCTTTCAATTGTTGATAGAACAGACTTTTAGGTTTAACTTTAGGTCACATTAATTATATAGAACCTACTCTAGAAGCCAAGTTATTAATGCAGCAGGCTGAGACCTTGTGGAGCACTCAGTCAGTAGCGGCCATTAGGTTCAGATCTTTTATAGATCAGATCAGAAGTGCTCACAACCGGCTGGTTCTCCAAATATGCCCCATACTGGTGGGCCAACCCATCCGAACGCCTACTGTATGACGGCACAGTCTCAACGGCAGCGCCTACGAACTCTGGAACCTAATCACATTGTCCATAGCAGGGTACTCGGCAGAAAACGCTCTGGACTCTCTAAGCGGGGGGAGTACCAATTCAAGGGAACTTACTACCAAACCAACATATAACAAAAGGTTGAGACGTTCTGCTCAACCTGAGCCATGGGTGAAGCAGAATGATACAGAGCTAGGAGTGGGGTACTCAAATCTACCCTGCCTTATCAGAGGAGTACTGCCACCTGGCCAGGACATAAAAACAGGGCCAGAGCCTGCCGAAAAACTGGTGGCCTGAAACTAGCTCTGGGGGCCGAGGTTGAGCTACATAAACAACCTCTTCGTATTCATACGAAAGATGGCCTAAACCAGCCTCTCTCAAAGTGGGTGCCGCGGCACACTGGGGTGCCCCCTGACTGTGTCAGGGGTGCCGCCAAAAATTACGTAGGCTAAATTTAAAAAAAAAAAAATCTGAAATTTCATATATAAAATATATTTTAATTTACATAAATACATTCTTCTTCTTTTGAACCCTTTCGCACGTACGATCACACATTCACACATGTGATTAGAACGGTCAGTACATCACGTTCATTCAAATGTAAATTCAAATGTGCTTTCGCGTTGGCTTGCACTGAGCCAGAGACAGGCACGCTCAGAGCTGTCATATATCACAACTTTTCAGTGTTTTCAGTCACATAATGTTTATTTTAGGTTTCAAAAAAAAAACAATACATTTTGTAAAATACACAATGATGAAAAATGAAGAGGCAATAATAATCCTTTCCATTATAATTAGTTTTATTCATATCAGATACACATTGTGTAAGTAAATTTAAAGTTTAACGTTACTCTATTCTTCTCCCAGTTCACCTGCCACTTACTTTTATGTATTTTGGGAGAAGTGGATGAATTCACGTCTTGTAAATCCAACAGATCCGCTTTTCTGAACAGCGCCGGCGATGCATACAGCTCAACTAACGCGATCGTTTTAAAAGTGTTTAAACGACAAAACACTTCCACTTGTATATATTTGACAATCGGAATATCAGATATTTCAGGCCATATCTAACAAATTTGTGAATATTTTGAATATAAAAGGAAAAATGACAAAAGCAGAACATCATTCATTCAGCTCTGTTGTTGCTGCGGTGTGTCACGTGACAAGCAATGACGCGTCACCATGGAAACCATAAAGTGACACATTAATAACGGTCGCTATGAAAAACTCACGCTGGAGGGTCAGCCAGAATGTTTTAAATTTACGTGTGAAAGGGTTAAACATATGAGCGGATTAATAAAATTGTAAATTAATTTTAGATAAATAAAGCACTATATGGAAAAATATTCCTGCTTATCTCTGGTGCATGGAACATGGATCTTTTTCTTATCGTATTGTATATGATTTTATTTATTTTTGTTATGTCTGCCATCTTTTTGTTTTATTTTAACTGCATCCTGCACTTCAGTTTAGTTCTCCTGGTCAGGATTTGTTGTTGGGTTCTTGTATTGTGCGGTCCACCTCTTACGGTTTTATGGCATTTGTGTCTCTGATTAATTATTTTGTGATTTACTTTGCAAACCTGTGTTTTTAAAGGTGCTATAAAGTTGTTGTTATTATTATTGTTATTTACAGTTCGTATTATGCTCTGTTCATTACTGTCCTGTCTAAATAAACAGGACATTTGCATTTAAATTTGGGTTATGCAGTGTTTTTAAATTATATTTTAAACTGGGGTGCCTTGAAATTTTATGCACTTTTGAAAGGTGCCCTGACTTAAAAAAGTTTGAGAAAGGCTGGCCTAAACCCCGCCCCACGACCACTGGCTAAGTTGCTATCAATTCTGCACAGCGCCAACCTGCATTACTAGTCCAGACCCCAGAATGCAGAAAGGGGGCAGGTTTTGGCCGGACGACTACATGGGAGGAAGCTGACATTAGGGATTATAGAATACCAAATTCTCCACCCAGTAAAGACTACACGGGACGCCAATGCTGTTAGTGGATGCCTCCGCCATCCCTAGAAAGCCTAGGTCAACCTAGACCTATACCCGAAGCCCAATGGGCAGTATTAACCAGATAGAGCATATTGTAATGCTCTACTGGGTGGTTGCCCTGCTCGCCTAATAAATAAACTCCAGCTGGTCCAAAACGCAGCAGCTCGAGTTCTTACTAGAACCAGGAAGTACGATCATATTAGTCCAGTTCTGTCAACACTGCACTGGCTCCCTATTAAACATCGCATAAATTTTAAAATCTTGCTTATTACTTATAAAGCAATAAATGGTTTAGCTCCCCAGTACTTAAGCGAGCTCTTAACGCAATATACTCCATCACGTCAATTGCGGTCTCTAAACTCTGGCCAGTTGAAAATACCTAGAATATCTAAATCAACTGCAGGCGGTCGATCCTTTTCCTATTTAGCACCTAAACTCTGGAACAGTCTTCCTAGCATTGTTCGGGAAGCAGACACACTCTGTCAGTTTAAATCTAGACTAAAAACACATCTCTTTACTATGGCATACACATAGAACATTTTTAACTTTCTTTATTCAAATCAAATGACTGATTGTTAGGCTGCATTAACTAGGTCAGCCGGAACCGGGAACACTTCCCATAACACCTGATGTACTCGTTACATCATAAAAAGAGTGGCATCCACACTAATGTTAGTCTCTCTGTTTATCCCGAGGTTTACTGCAGTCGGCGGATCCAGGCCGTGTCCGGATCGGATGGTGGACCTGCATCTGGACATGACCAGCTCATCCTGGAGTGTCTGCTGAGACCGTGTCCATTAGTGTCTCCTCTGAATTCGCCTCACCGAACGTGATCCTCAATTAACCCGTCTCCGCGCAATAACTCCGATCTTTCAAGTATTATATTCTTGTGTAATCGGGCGCGCCATCCTAAATGAGCCCGTCTGCAAGTGCGTCATACCCAAAATTTCGAATATTCCTATCTAATATGATTTATGACCTGCAAGGTTGCCAGAGTAATAATTATACACTGTTAATAATAGGCCAGAGGAGAACTGGCACCCCGACTGAGTCTGGTTTCTCCCAAGGTTTATTTTTCTCCATCATGCCCTGATGGAGTTTTGGTTCCTTGCCACTGTCGCCTTTGGCCTGGCTTGCTCAGTTGGGGACACTCAAATTATGATCCAAGTTACTCAACTAAATATACAAATAGAATTTATTAATTTGGTCATATATAATTCTATAAACTATCCAAATTAAACTAGCCAAATCAAATTTTGTTGCAATGTTGTCCTGTTTAACACTGTGAAGCTGCTTTGAAACAATCGTCATTGTAAAAGCGCTATATAAATAAAGTTGATTGATTGATTGATTGATAAAAGGTACCATTCATCTACTAACGCTGGCACTAGGTCTAACTGTAGTTGTAGCATCAGTCTGGAACTACATTCTCTTATTTATTTATACTGAGAGAGAAAACAGACCGATATATCCAACAGACCAATATCCAACGATCCATAGGGTGGCTACCAGTCACCAGCTGAAAACCAGGGAAAATATATCTAGCAAAACACTCCATACCCACCGGGATGAGCGATGCCTTCCCAAAATTACACACACATTAGTTGTATGGGAGATCTATAATGCTGTACTTCACCACAGCGAGCAAAGGCTCTTCCTACATATCTATATCTTACCGATAGCAACACCAGCTCACCATGGAGCCCAGGCAACTGGTGTATAAAAGATCGTTCTAGCCACCTAACAGGGGAACTACAGGCCCTACAGGAATATCCAACGATCCATAGCGGTCCCTGAAGCCTCTATAGGGAGCCTAGGTCACATAAGAGTCTCTGATTGCTTGTCCCTGATCGATTGCTCCGTGATCGATTGCTCCAGTCTACCTACTGCTGCTGCTGCATGCTTCAGTGTTTGTAGCTCTGTATAGCTGCGTTTGAATCTCTATTTGATATATTTTCTTTGTTATCTATACTGCTAAATATAACTTACTCATCACCATATATTGTTTAATATAGCCTATCAAGTTAAATTTGACATCACTAGCTTTTAATCTAAATCACTACCACGTGTTAGCTTTTCGCAAGCCAGGTAGCTTTCCATCTCGGCACCCGGGTCTCCTGTTTTCTGAGTTCATTAGACAACTGTGGTGAGTTGGATTATTAAATAGACTCCATCAAACAAAGTAAGTGGAGTAAGTTGTGTGGTAAGTTTTGGATTCATCAACAAATACGGTAAGCCATGTCTTCTTCTCCTGTCATTGTCACTTCAATCAATCAATCAACTTTATTTATATAGCGCTTTTACAATGACGATTGTTTCAAAGCAGCTTCACAGTGTTAAACAGGACAACATTGCAACAAAATTTGATTTGGCTAGTTTAATTTGGATAGTTTATAGAATTATATATGACCAAATTAATAAATTCTATTTGTATATTTAGTTGAGTAACTTGGATCATAATTTGAGTGTCCCCAACTGAGCAAGCCAAGCCAAAGGCAGTGGCAAGGAACCAAAACTCCATCAGGGCATGATGGAGAAAAATAAACCTTGGGAGAAACCAGACTCAGTCGGGGTGCCAGTTCTCCTCTGGCCTATTATTAACAGTGTATAATTATTACTCTGGCAACCTTGCAGGTCATAAATCATATTAGATAGGAATTTTCGAAATTTTGGGTATGACGACGAGACGGGCTCATTTAGGATGGCGATCGATTACAAGAATATGAATACTTGAAAGATCGGAGTTATTGCGCTGGAGACGGGTTAATTGAGGATGACGTTCCCGTGAGGCGAATTCAGAGGAGACACTAATGGACACGGTCTCAGCAGACACTCCAGGATGAGCTGGTCATGTCCAGATGCAGGTCCACCATCCGATCCGACACGGCCTGGATCCGCCGACTGCAGTAAACCTCGGATAAACAGAGAGACTAACATTAGTGTGGATGCCACTCTTTTTATGATGTAACGAGTACATCAGGTGTTATGGGAAGTGTTCCCGGTTCCGGCTGACCTAGTTAATGCAGCCTAACAATCAGTCATTTGATTTGAATAAAGAAAGTTAAAAATGTTCTATGTGTATGCCATAGTAAAGAGATGTGTTTTTAGTCTAGATTTAAACTGACAGAGTGTGTCTGCTTCCCGAACAATGCTAGGAAGACTGTTCCAGAGTTTAGGTGCTAAATAGGAAAAGGATCGACCGCCTGCAGTTGATTTAGATATTCTAGGTATTTTCAACTGGCCAGAGTTTAGAGACCGCAGTTGACGTGATGGAGTATAATGCGTTAAGAGCTCGCTTAAGTACTGGGAGCTAAACCATTTATTGCTTTATAAGTAATAAGCAAGATTTTAAAATGTATGCGATGTTTAATAGGAGCCAGTGCAGTGTTGACAGAACTGGACTAATATGATCGTACTTCCTGGTTCTAGTAAGAACTCGAGCTGCTGCGTTTTGGACCAGCTGGAGTTTATTTATTAGGCGAGCAGGGCAACCACCCAGTAGAGCATTACAATAATCTAGCCTTGAGCTCATGAACGCATGTACTAATTGTTCAGCATTTTGCATTGAAAGCATGTGACGTAATTTAGATATATTTTTAAGATGGTAGAATGCAGTTTTACAGATGCTAGAAACGTGGCTTTCAAACGAAAGATTGGTATCAAAGAGCACACCCAGGTTCCTCACTGACGACGAGGACTTGACAGAGCAGCCATCGAGGGTTAGACAGTATTCTAGGGCACTACTTGTGGAGCTTTTCTGTCCAATAATTAAAAATTCAGTTTTATCTGAATTAAGTTGCAGGAAATTACTATTCATCCAATTTTTAATATCAGCTATGCATTCCGTTAATCTTGTGAATTGGTAAGTTTCGTCAGGGTGTGAAGAAATATAGAGCTGAGTATCATCAGCATAACAATGAAAACTAACGCCATGCTTCCTAATGATATCTCCCAGTGGTAGCATATACAGGGTGAAAAGCAACGGTCCTAACACTGAGCCTTGGTACTCCATACTGAACTTGTGATCGGTGTGACATCTCTTCATTTACTGCTACAAACTGATAACGGTCAGATAAGTAAGATTTAAACCATGCCAATGCAGTTCCACTAATGCCAACATAATTTTCGACTCTATTCAAAAGAATATTGTGATCGATAGTATCGAATGCAGCGCTAAGATCGAGTAACACTAATAGAGAGATACAACCACGATCAGATGATAAGAGTAAATCATTTGTAACTCTAATTAGAGCAGTCTCAGTACTATGATACGGTCTAAATCCTGACTGGAAATCCTCACATATACAATTTCTTTCTAAAAAGGAACATAATTGTGAAGACACTGCCTTTTCTAATATTTTTGATAGAAACGGTAGATTCGAGATTGGTCTGTAATTGACTAATTCTTTAGGATCAAGTTGCGTTTTTTTAATAAGTGGTTTAATTACAGCCAACTTAAAAGTTTTTGGTACATATCCTAATGTCAAGGATGAATTAATAATATTAAGCAGAGGATCTATGACCTCTGGAAGCATCTCTTTTAATAGCCTAGTCGGTATAGGGTCAAGCATACATGTTGTTGATTTTGATGATTTGACAAGTTTAGCCAATTCTTCACCTCCTATAGCAGTGAATGAGTGTAATTTTTCCTCAGTGAGACTACAATGTTCTGTCTGAAGTGATACTGTAGTAGGCGGCTGCATGGTTATAATTTTATTCCTAATGTTATCAATCTTACTAGTAAAGAAATTCATAAAGTCATTACTGCTGTGTTGTTTACAAACGTCAGAAGTTGAAGCTTTATCCTTTGTTAATTTAGCCACTGTATCGAATAAATACCTAGGGTTGTGTTTGTTTTCTTCTAAAAGAGTTGAGAAATAAGCAGATCTAGCAGTTTTTATGGCCTTTCTGTATGCAATCATGCTCTCTTTCCACAAATTGCGAAAAACCTCCAGTTTTGTTTTCTTCCAGCTGCGCTCCATTTTTCTGGCTGCTGTTTTAAGGGCCCGAGTGTGCTCGTTGTACCAGCGTTGGATTATTTGCTTTAATCTTCTTTAAGCGCCGAGGAGCAACTATGTCTAAAGTGCTAGTAAAGAGAGAGTCAGTAGTTTCTGTTGCAACATCAAGTTCCTCTTGGCTATCTGTAATTCTGAGGAGATGGAACTGATGAGGAAGATTATGTATAAAGCAATCTTTAGTCGCAGCGGTTTATAGTCCTGCCATATTTGAAGAGGGGATGGCTTTGCAGCCTTAGCTATATTAAGTATACATGATATTAGGTAATGATCTGAGATGTAATCGCTCTGCTGCAGAATTTTAATGGTATCAACATTTAGTCCATGTGACAGTATTAGATCTAAAGTATGATTAAGGTGATGAGTGGGTCCAGATACGTGTTGTCTAACTCCAATAGAGTTTATAATGTCTTTAAATGCCAATCCCAATGCGTCTTTTTCATTGTCAACATGGATATTAAAATCACCAACAATTAGTACTTTATCTGCAGCCAGTACTAACTCTGATAGAAAACCAGCAAATTCTTTGATAAAGTCTGTATTGTGCCCTGGTGGCCTGTATACAGTAGCCAACACAAATGTCAAACGGGATTTATCATTTACGCTACACAATGTTACATAAAGCACCAAAACTTCAAAGGAATTATATTTGAAACTAGACTTCTGAGTAATACTGAAGTTATCATTATAAATTACAGCAACACCTCCCTTTTCCTTTCAGACGCGGCTCGTGTTTATAACAATAATCTTGGGGAGTGGACTCATTTAAAGTAATGTAGTCGTCAGGTTTTAGCCAGGTTTCTGTCAAACACAGCACATCTAGGTTATGATCTATAATCATATCATTAACAATAAGCGTTTTTGGCGAAAGGGATCGAATATTCAGCAACCCGAGATTTATCAATTGTTCATCCGTATTATATCTGTTGTTTATTTGTTGGACATCAATTACATTTTTACTGTTGAATGATTTTGATGTTTTTTTGTATTTACTTATTCGGGGAACAGACACAGTCTCTATGTGATAATATCTAGGTGAAAGCGTCTCTATGTGCTGGGATTTAGCTGACTCTGGTGACGTGAGACAGCTAGCAGACGGTTGGTTTAGCCAGTTTGTCTGCTTCCTGACCTGGGCCCCAGTGAGTGAAGGTTTAGCTCTAAGATTATGTGCCAAATTACTAGAGAGAAGAGCAGCACCAGCCCGGTAGGATGAATTCCTCTATCTTCAACAGGTCGGGTCTGCCCCAAAAACTTTTCCAATTGTCTATGAACCCTATGTTATTTTATGGACACCACTTAGACAACCAGCCATTGAGTGATGATAATCTGCTAACTATTTCATCACTCCTTTTAACAGGAGGGGGCCAGATAAACAGACTGCGGTGACATCGTACTTGCGAGTTTACACACCTCTTTAATGTTAATTTTGGTGATCTCCGACTGACGGTCGAACATCATTAGTGCCGACGTGAATAATAATCTTAGAGAATTTACGATTAGCTTTAGCCAGCACTTTTAAATTTGCTTTGATGTCAGGCGCTCTGGCTCGGTAAACATGTGACTATGGTGGCTGGTGTCTCTATTTTCACGTTCCGTGTAATAGAATCGCCAATAACTAGGGCACTTTCAACAGGATCCTCAGTGGGTGCATCACTGAGTGGGGAGAACCTGTTTGATGTTCTAATCGAACGGCAGAGTGGTTTTTAGATCCGCGACTATGCTGTCTCACAGTCACCCAATTGCCCTGCTGCGCGGGGCTCAGCCGAACCAAACAATGAGTGTTCACTAAGCTAGTCGCATCCAAAAGAGTATCTAAAGCTGTACCATTCTCACTACTCTCACATAAAGTCTGGATGCGTGTCTCTAAATCTGAAATCTTCTCCGTCAGCCTGATTAATTCCTTACATTTAACACATGTGAAGCCCTGTTCGCCAACGGAGATAGATATGCTAAACATGTAGCATGCAGTGCAAGTGACAATGACAGGAGAAGAAGACATGGCTTACCGTATTTGTTGATGAATCCAAAACTTACCACACAACTTACTCCACTTACTTTGTTTGATGGAGTCTATTTAATAATCCAACTCACCACAGTTGTCTAATGAACTCAGAAAACAGGAGACCCGGGTGCCGGGATGGAAAGCTACTAGGCTAGCGAAAAGCTAACACGTGGTAGTGATTTAGATTAAAAGCTAGTGATGTCAAATTTAACTTGATAGGCTATATTAAACAATATATGGTGATGAGTAAGTTATTTTTAGCAGTATAGATAACAAAGAAAATATATCAAATAGAGATTCAAACGCAGCTATACAGAGCTACAAACACTGACGCATGCAGTACCAGCAGTAGGTAGACTCATATGCTAAACATGTAACTTGCACTGCATGCTACATGTTTAGCATATCTATCTCCGTTGGCGAACAGGGCTTCACATGTGTTAAATGTAAGGAATTAATCAGGCTGACGGAGAAGATTTCAGATTTAGAGACACGCATCCAGACTTTATGTGAGAGTAGTGAGAATGTAACAGCTTTAGATACTGCCTTGGATGCGACTAGCTTAGTGAACACTCATTGTTTGGTTCCGGCTGAGCCCTTGCAGCAGGGCAATTGGGTGACAGTGAGACAGCATATTCGCGGATCTAAAAACCACTCTTCCATTCATCCACACTAATGTTAGTCTCTCTGTTTATCCCGAGGTTTACTGCAGTCGGCCGGATCCAGGCCGTGTCCGGATCGGATGGTGGACCTGCATCTGGACATGACCAGCTCATCCTGGAGTGTCTGCTGAGACCGTGTCCATTAGTGTCTCCTCTGAATTCGCCTCACCGGAACGTCATCCTCAATTAACCCGTCTCCGGCGCAATAACTCTGATCTTTCAAGTATTCATATTCTTGTGTAATCGAGAGCCATCCTAAATGAACCCGCCTCGCAAGGCCATACCCAAAATTTCGAATATTCCTATCTAATATGATTTATGACCTGCAAGGTTGCCAGAGTAATAATTATACACTGTTAATAATAGGCCAGAGGAGAACTGGCACCCCGACTGAGTCTGGTTTCTCCCAAGGTTTATTTTTCTCCATCATGCCCTGATGGAGTTTTGGTTCCTTGCCACTGTCGCCTTTGGCTTGGCTTGCTCAGTTGGGGACACTCAAATTATGGTCCAAGTTACTCAACTAAATATACAAATAGAATTTATTAATTTGGTCATATATCATTCTATAAACTATCCAAATTAAACTAGCCAAATCAAATTTTGTTGCAATGTTGTCCTGTTTAACACTGTGAAGCTGCTTTGAAACAATCGTCATTGTAAAAGCGCTATATAAATAAAGTTGATTGATTGATTGATTGATTGAAGAGCGGCATATTAAAGTTTTCCCCCTTACAGGGGACTTACCCGCTTATCTGCGGCGAGCCATATCACCCACAAGCTTTATTCTCAACATGTATGCTTAGGTGCACTGCTACAATGGGGCTAAGGGGGATGCGCTTACTACCCAAGCCAGGCAGGCCGTCAGAGTCTGACGTATTTCCATTTCCCCTCATCACAGGCCTAGTGCAAGCCGTGCCTGGGGAAAAAACGGAACTGAAGAAAGGACGCTACTGTGCCTCGCCCTCGGGGGCGGGGACTTATCCCACTGAGGGGGGCGCACAAGAGGTGACACTGGCTCCCGCCTGCCTGGCCAAGGCCCCGGATCTCCACGGAATGCATGATTCTGCCAAGTGCTGCCGATCGCGCCCTCAGCTCTCTGAAACTTCCCACCACCACCTGGACGGAGGTGCCGAAGAGCTCAGAGGGTGAGACCGGGGCATCGAGGAGAAAGGATTTTTCTTTCTCCCCGATGTCAACCAGGTTCAGCAACAGATGTCTAAATCTGTAGTGCGCGGAGCTCGGCCATCGCATCAGGGGGAAGGCCCTCCCCCTGATCGAGATCCCCCAGCAGTTCGACCTGGTAAGCCTGCAACACCGCAGAGGTGTGCAGTGCTGTCGCAGCCTGACCCGCCGACATGTAACTGCAGTTGCAGCTCCATAACCTCCAACAGCTCCCTTTACATGGGGGTGGATGGCTGAGAGAGTTCGGATTACTGTGTAATAACCTCCCTGCTCAGCCATCCTCTGCTCATGCGGAAGAGCTTCAACTGAGGAGGAGAGATCCGACTCCTCCCCCACCAGCTGCCTCTCGCGACTTGGCTGACACCCTCCTCCAGACGATGAGCCAGGTCCATCTGGGAACCCCAGGACATTAGACGCCGTTCTGACTTATCACATCTGACTAGGCTGCACATCATTGAAAATACTAAAGGTACTCATAAATGTTATTCACATGTGAAAAATAGTTATTTTTGCATTTTTCAGAGCAATTTCTCAGCTTTTCAAAACCCGGTTTGAAAAGCTGAGTCGGAGCAACGTCACAAAAGCTGAAGTCACTGTGTACTTTCGGCCCAAGTATGGGGCTGGTCAAATATGCTTACGTCGACCGTTTCGAACGATTCTCAACATATATTCATGACATAAAGCTCATTCAATCCAATCACTGCGCTGTAGTATGCATAACGTACAATTAAGTTATTATGCATGAGACAGTCACTTCTGTCAGGTTCGTCTTCCATCATTACTGTAGAGACATGGTGGGGAAGTTTTGGAAGCAGCGTGCGGAAAAGTCAAGGAGGAAAGTGAGGTGTTGTGCTGATATAAAGGAACTGAGTGTTTTATGGTCACAGACATGCACGAAACCGCATGTGTTTGGGCTCTTAGTGAAACAGTGAGCATATTTGGACAAATTTAGATTCATTCTAGCTGCCGGGTGACAGCACGGGTTGTCACGGCAACACAGCACGCGTCATTCTGCGCTTCAGATGCGCGGTCGAGACTATGAGAATATCCCTTTGTTCAAACCCCGATCTAGTTTCTTTTCTGGTGCACCAGAAAAGGGGCTACTTTGGCTGATAAGCCTGGGCGACCTGAGGATTACAGTGAGGCTTCCCCGCCGAGTACATCTCCGTGGGCCCCCCACTCCTCTAGCGAATTGCAAGCATGTGATCATGGGTGGTTCATGTTCTCTCATAAGAGCATAACCACGTCGGCGCGTTGTTCATCTTGCCAAACACATGTTTGCAAAATATTTTGTCATACAGAATAACGTTTCTTTTAATTTCTCACTGAATTATGCTGATCTGATATCTGATCTGTCGGTATCGCTATCCATGTCACCTGTGTGTGTGTGCATTGCCTGTTTGCAAATTGGCTAATTTTAATGCGCCTAATGACACTATTTATGCAAACTATTCCCTCTTTCCACACAATACCCATCCCACCTTTTCGCAGTCAACTACGCCCCTTTTTGGAAGCCTTTTCAAATAGAAGGTAGAAGGGGTGTGTTCTCTCCCCACTGTTCTTCTCCCTGTACACCAATGACTGCACTTCTAAAGACCCCTCTGTCAAGCTCCCGAAATTTGCAGACGACACCACTGTCATCGGCCTCATCCAGAATGGTGATGAGTCTGCTTACGACTGGAGGTTAAACAGCTGGCTGTCTAGTGCAGTTATAACAACCTTGAGCTCAAAACGGTGGAGATGATAGTGGACTTCAGGAGGAACAGCCCAGCACTGCCCCCACTCACCATCATGAACAGCACTGTGGACGCAGTGGAGTCATTCAGGTTCCTGGGCACTACCATCTCTCAGGACATGAAGTGGGACAATCACATTGACTCCATTGTGAAAAAGGCTCAGCAGAGACTGTACTTCCTTCGTCAGCTGAGGAAGTTCAACCTGCCACAGGAGCTACTGATTCAGTTCTACTCGGCTGTCATTGAGTCTGTCTTATGCACCTCCATCACTGTCTGGGTTGGTTCAGCTACCAAATCAGACATCAGGAGACTGCAACGCACAGAGACGTAATGTCAGTGACTGATGAATGGGGGTTTCGTCTAGAAGTCTTTCATCTTCGAGATCTAGAAAATGCCCAATGGCAGTGCCAATGCCATGGGCATGAATTAGGTTAATAAATTAGGTTAAACCGAAACCAGGGACAGCTCCCATAACATCCAATGTACTTGTTACATCGTAAGAGGACTGGCATCTATGGCATGCGTAACTCCGCCCCATCATGTGGGTATATAAGGAAGTACGCTGGCAACATCGCATTATGATTCACCCAAAATTAAATTAAAACAGTACAATTGTGGGTTAAGCCATGCAGCATTGTGTCCATATTGCTGCAAAAACAGTTAATTACAGCATCCCACACATTTATATTTTCTTGAAATGCTTTACATCATGGATAAGTCTAGCTAAGACACCATCATAATGGCGTACACCTAACCAGTGGTGCCACTCTATCATCTTGAGGTGAGTTTTTAGTGACATTACGATTTCGGCTGTGCAGAGGACTCATCTGGTTCTCGTGGTTTTTGCTGAGGATCTGTGCTGATGATTGTCTAGTTGACGAGCTCTTCACAGGGAGGTCTGTCTGTAGTCATGTCCTCCACTGACATTCAGAGCTGTTGTGGTTGTCCCTAGATGCAGGTCCATGTTGTGGTTTGGATACAGACCAGATTCGGCTGATTACGTTGGATAAGAATTAAACAGACTGACTAATATTACCATAGATGCCAGTCCTCTTACGATGTAACAAGTACATTGGATGTTATGGGAGCTGTCCCTGGTTTCGGTTTAACCTAATTTATGCAGCCTAAAAATCTTTTAGGTTATTTGAATAATTGAAATGTGATAATGTGTTATGTGTAAGTAAGGGTAAAGAAATAGGTATTTAATCTAGATTTCAACTGACAGGGTGTGTTTCCCTCCCGAACAATGCTAGGAAGACTGTTCCAGAGTTTGGGTGCTACATAGGAAAAGGATCGCAGTCCCACGAATGTGGGATCATATCTCGTGATCACATCGGGGTTAGCTCTTATGATTAGGGCGGGCATCCAGTTTAAAAGTATCACTGTGTGAACTGTGAATCTACATCCTAGCAACCATTTAGAGCACCCTAGCAGTCATGAGCCATATTTCAGCCCCATAGCATCGTACAGACTTTGGCTCTCTAGCAATAACATACATCACTGTAGCAACTACCTAATGCTAAAGTTTGCCTCTGCGAGGACTACCCACATTTCCTCAAAAAAATATATGTCTAGTTCTTCTTCATCTTCTTTTCACATGAAAATGTAATTCTGACAACACTGGCAATGCATTTGCCTAACTGTCCTTTGTTCTGGTTCTACTCTTCATGTCAGTACTGGACTGTCTACCCGTGTCTGATCTCCACTCGTTTCTAACCTTAGTCCTGATCTGCCTCATCTATGTTGATTGCCTTGAGTTTAAGTCTTAGTTAAGCATCTGTCTGCTTTTGGGTCCTTTCTTCCAGAATATCTGACATCACACACTGGTCACACACATGGACCCAGAGGACGGATCAACTCTGTGCTCTGCAATGAATCTTCAAGGAGCCAAGTTCAGCCACCACCAAGACAAGAGCACATTTTTCAACATCCACCTCACCATGGATGGTCTGGCAGCACGAGCCAACCAGATTTCAGGTTAACTCTAACCAATTCAGCTCGTCGATCAAAAACCTGGCTCTGTCCTCTGCTGCAGACCATGGATAAGAGAGTGCATAAAATTGACAAATTAAAAAAGTGACAGTGAGTTGGATGTTATTATAACAGTGACACGTTATCTTATGGAAAGATAAACTATTGTTTCTCTGCATTGCACAACACTGCATTGGCTCCCTATTAAACATTGAATACATTTTACAATTTTGTTAATTACTTAAAAGGTTAAAAGGTTAGCTCCCCACTACTTGAACAAGCTTTTAATGCATTATTGTCCTTCACGAAGCATGGCGTTAGTTTTCATTGTTATGCTGATGATACTCAGCTCTATATTTCCTCACACCCTGAAGAAACTAACCAATTCACAAGATTAACAGAATGTATAGATGATATAAAAAATTGGATGATCAGTAATTTCCTGCAACTTAATTCAGAAAAAACTGAATTTTTAATCATTGGACAAAAAAGCTCCACAAGAAGTAACCTAGAATACTGTCTAACCCTCGATGGCTGCTCTGTCAAGTCCTCGTCGTCAGTTAGGAACCTGGGTGTGCTCTTTGATACCAATCTTTCGTTTGAAAGCCATGTTTCTAGCATCTGTAAAACTGCATTCTACCATCTTAAAAATATATCTAAATTACGGCACATGCTCTCAATGCAAAATGCTGAACAGTTAATACATGCGTTCATGAGCTCAAGGCTAGTGGTTGCCCTGCTCGCTTAATAAACAAACTCCAGCTGGTCCAAAACGCAGCAGCTCGAGTTCTTACTAGAACCAGGAAGTATGAACACATTAGCCCGGTTCTGTCAACACTGCACTGGCTCCCTATTAAACATCGCATACATTTTAAAATCTTGCTTATTACTTACAAAGCACTAAATGGTTTAGCTCCCCAGTACTTGAGTGAGCTCTTAACACATTATACTCCATCACGTCTACTGCGGTCTCTAAACTCTGACCAGCTGATAATACCTAGAATATCAAAATCAACTGCAGGTGATCGATCCTTTTCCTATTTAGCACCTAAACTCTGGAACAGTCTTCCTAGCATTGTTCAGGAAACAGACACACTCTGTCAGTATAAATTTAGACTTAAAACACATCTCTTTTCTATGGCATACACATAAAACACTTTTTCAATTAAAAGATTATTAGGCTGCATTATCTAGGTTAGCCGGAACCGGGAACACTTCCCATAACACCTGATGTACTCGTTACATCATCAGAAGAATGGCATCTACGCTAATGTTAGTGTCTCTGTTTTATCCCGAGGTCTACTGCAGTCAGCCGGATCCATGCCGTATCCAGATCAGACGGTGGACCTGCACCCAGATGTAAACAACACATGACCCTGAAGTGTCTGCAGAGACCGTGTCATTTAGACTCCCCCTTAAGCTGCCTCATCGACACGGCATCCTCAATAAACCTGTCTACGACGGGATGACTCCGATTGTTTGAATAGTCCTAGTTAATAATTCTTTAAATCGATATGTCATCCTCAAAACAACCCGTCTCTAGCGTGTTGCGCGATCTTCGAATATTACACTTTAGTAATTGTTTAATCAATACGGCATCCTCAATAAAACCTGTCTCCGTGTAATGACTCAAATTTCAAATTATTTATTTTTAATAATTATTTAATCGATACATCATCCTCAATAAACCCGTCTCCGGCGTGTTGCCTCAGATCTTTCGAATATTCAGATCGATTATGACCTCTGACCTGTAAAATAATAATTGTAATAATAATAATAATAATACGCTGTTTGTTAATTGGCCAGAGGAGAACTGGCACCCCGACTGAGCCTGGTTTCTCCCAAGGTTTATTTTTCTCCATTAGGTCACCTGATGGGGTTTTGGTTTCCTTGCCACTGTCGCCTCTGGCTTGGCTTGCTCAGTTGGGGAAAAAACTATTTTTCAAATATATTTCAAAATAAATCTAATTATTAAACTAAATTAACCATATAGACCAAATTACTTATCTAATTACTGATCTAAAGCCCACATTGTTACTGTATGATAATCGAAATATATTCTGTTGCATTATTTTTCTGTTTAACACTGTGAAGCTGCTTTGAAACAATCTGCATTGTTAAAAGCGCTATATAAATAAAGTTGACTTGACTTCACTTCACTTAACGTCTATTGCGATCTCAAAACTCTGGGCAGTTGATAATACCAAGAATATCAAAATCAACTGCAGGCAGTAAATCCTTCATCTATTTGCACCTAAACTCTGGTACAGTCTTCTTAGAATTGTTCGGGAAGCAGACACACTCTGTCACTCTGTGAATCTAGACTAAAACGCATCTCTTTAACCTGACATACACATAGAACATTATACATTTCTATTATTCAAATAAGTTAAATGATTGTTAGATCGATTTTGCTCACCATGTAAACACATTAACCTGCTTTCTGTCGGCTTATTGAAGTGCATATTTTAATGTGTTCTCACAATTTTAGTCCATGTATATGGCAAATAACTTTCATAAAACATCAGATTTATATTTAAATTAGGTTTTATTTTTTTAATTGCAAAAATAATGAGTGGTGAAAATTGTGAATTCTGATTTCTGAAGTGTATCCTTTTTACTGTGAAAACATCCATTGGAATTAAAGCAGTACATGCATCTTGAAAAGAAATAACGTTTTTTTAACGTAAAATTGTTAGTGTACAATGCTTTGAAACCTTTTTTAAGAGAACCTGTACCGAATGGTTGTCATAAATGTTACCAGATTATCGGTTGCTTTTTCAAATATTACAAGGCTGTATTTTTAGTGCTAGCAGTCAAAAATAAAACTTGGAGAAATATTGAAATACTGTAGGTGATCTCTTGTTTTTTGTTCTTACTGAGAATCATCCATAAAAGAGTAAGCTACCTTTTTAATTTGCAGGGTATGAGGTGGAATTACATTCATAATACTCGCTAGTACGATTGAGTACTTTTAAAAGGGCTACTTTTTACTCCTACTTTACTTTTACTCTTTTACTCTACTAGCACTAATTTTTTTGAGAAGTAACAGTACTTTTACTTGAGTATATTTTTTCAGTACTCTTTCCACCACTGCTCGTTACATTATAAGAACAATGGCATCTATGTTAATAGATGTCTTTTCTCTACTTTTTATTTTATTTATTTTTTTAAATTGTACTTGTAGATGCTCTGTAGCACTTTGAGATTGCAGAAATGTAAAGTGCATTACAAATAAAATTCATTATTATTATTATTAATTATTTATCCCAAGGTTTACATCAGTCTGCCAGATCAGATGGTGGACCTGTGCCTAGACACGACCACAACAATGCAGCCCTGAAGTGTCAGCAGAGACTGTGACAATAAGATTCTCCCCTGTGACGGCCTCCTTCACTTCACTTTTCCTTTGTACAGATGATAACTAATGATTTTTCACAATGGAAATGAATTAATCAAAAACTTACTTTAGCTGGACAATAACCTTTTCTAGAGCTGCTGTACAGCCAAAACAATCTCTCTTCCATTAATGTCCTATTATCACTGTAAAGCTGCTTTAAAACAATTTATATTGTAAAAAGCGCAATATAAATGAAAGTGACTTGACACTAATATGGTGAAGAATCTTCATGAGTCAGAGCAGCAATGTCTTCCACTGGTTGCGCTGGGCTGCACTGCAGTGGGAAGAAGGAAGCTGGAGCATTGTGTTTTTGGGATCTGCTTTTGTTGTACACAGACACCTAATCTTATTCAAGTGAAACTTTTCCTCACAAGGAGTGGAAATGTATTGCCATCTGGTTTGCCTGCAGTTCACTATGTCATAAATGCCTAAACCTATTAAACCTTAAAGTTAAGACTTCATCCACTTTCTTTCTCTTTAATATTTCAAATGCTTTCTTGGTTCAGTGTGTGTCTGTGTGTATGAAAAATACCTGTGCTGTTGAGCAGGTTGTGTCTGGCTCTGATGAAAGCCTGTATATCGGCATCGGTCTGTTTATCTCCAGTTAAAGGAATAGAGGTAAATGAGAGGTCAGCTGAGGGCAAGGTTCTGTAACACAATTAAAAAATACACTGACATGAGGTATTGTCATCAGTAGTGTAATGTATTTGAATAAATGTAAATAGTTATTGTACCTTTTAGTTAAGTATCTTTTTTGGCTACTTTTGATCAAAGACATTAGTAAGTTTTACTCTCTACTTGACAACATTTTTGAATAAGTATTCGTACTAGTTACTCCAATACATTTTGCATTCTACATAACTAAGCAGTTTTTTTCTGCTACAAAATAAGTGATATCGCCATCTACAAGTCATTGAAGGTACTATATCTTGTGAATTTTGCCATTACCCAAACTTGTCATCGAGGCTACTTCACGTGAATAAGAGTGCATTAGCAGCTAGTTGCTGAATCGCAGGTTTGACATATTTGAGATAAGAACATGACTGCAGTCGGGTCCAGTGCAAGTAGGCTTTTAGGTTTTAATCGGACACAGGTAGCTATTGCTATCGCTAGCACAACTTTTGTGTTTTTATATATTAGATAATCTTTTGTATATGTGTACTCCTCACGCGTTTTGAATTTATATGGTTATAAGTGTATAAAGTTTGGTGACTCTAATTTGGGTATTTAACAGCCCAAAATTCTGTATTTACTGTATTAGTATTCAGACAGACCATGGTAGAACAAGCAATACAGGCTTTAAATGTATGCTTTTAAACTCTCTTTCTATCTTGTTTTTGCAAAAAGTTTATTAATATAAAAATATTTTCTGTCCCTTTTTACAAATTATTGAATGAGTCAAATCTATCTCTTCTAATATATTCTTTCAACTATTTGTCCCCGAATGGTCTTTTCAGTGAAATATACATTTTGTACTTTCATTGCCTGCATGAAATTGCAGTGTAAAATGTAGATATTTTCCTTGGAATGAATTTAGTATAAGTTTTTAGTTTCCCGTAGTAAAATTTTGAAAAAAATAAAATTGAAGTAATAAAGTACAATCACTCAAGTACTTTACATCCCTGAATCTTAACTTTTATTTGTTATGCAGAATCAAATCTCATATCTCTTACCTCTGTCTCATATCTCTGTCCCTTTGTCTTCTCTCCTGAGGAACAGTGTCATCATCTTTTGGATTATTGTTCCTGAACAAAAAGGACCCTTGGTAAATGCAAAAACATTACTGGTCAAAATAATAATGAGCAAAAAACAAAAACAAAACTATAGGTCAAGGTAAGTTTGTGTGGCATGACGGATGTCATTGGCGAATGTACCTAGGCAGGCGGATCACAGGGTGAACAATATCCTTGCATTCACAGCTGTCTCGTCCTAGTTCAACTTGCATTAAGTTTATGTGTGTTTTGGGTCACAGTCAGATTGTTGGACACGTGCCAAAGGATTTCGTCTTCTTTGTGTACATGTTTTGTCTCTAAAAGCTTTGAGTGTCTTTATTAGGGCCTTAGCACTGATGGTGTGAGGACCCTATTGTAATTGCTCAGCCTATTATTATTCTTCTCCCAAATGAATCACATTTTTGAGGGCCTAAACACGCTCAAAAAAACTCACAAAACTTTTCACACACGTCATAAGTGGTGAAAATTTACGTCTGATATGGGTTTCAGAATTAGGCGTGGCAAAATGGCTCGACAGCGCCACCTACAAAATTTTAATTAAGCGCTGTCCGAGCTACGTTTAACGTATGAGTATGTAACACATGTAGATATTTTGTAGACACATGTAACAACCCAATACCTACAAAAATACCTTGGGTGCAAAATAAGAAAAACCAACAGGAAGTGAGATATTTTGAACATTTTTGCAGTTTTTGCCATTTCCAGACATCGTACTTTAACGAATTCTGCCTAGAGATTTAATCAGATCAACATCATATTTGCAGTCTAATCTAAAAGCCTTGGTTATGTTAAATTGCGAAGATCTTGAAGGGCGTGTCCGTGGCGGCCAGACAAAGTTCAATGTTTTGCCATGAAACAGGAAGTTGTTGTAACTCGGGCATAAAATGTCCGATCTGCCTACATGCCAATATTCAGTTACAGTCATAGCGCCACCTGCAGGCAACAGGAAATGTCTTGTTTTACATTGTGATTAACTCCTCATTGAGATTTAACCAGAGCAACATCATGTTTGGTCAGTCTAATCTTAAGGCCCTGCTGATGTTAAATTGTGAAGATCTTGAGTTTTCCCTGAAGGGTGTGTCCATGGCGGCCTGACAAAGTCTGATGTTTCGCCATGACACAGGAAGCTGTTGTAAGTCAGGCATACAATGACAACGGCCTGTGTCAAGGTAGGATAGACACATGGAAGTAGGCGTCCTTCAGGTCGATCGCTGCAAACCAATTGGCTGGACGAACGCATTCGAAAAGGCGTTTCGCTGTCAACATCCTGAACGGAAGCCTGTGGAGGGATCGGTCCAGGACGCGCAGGTCCAGGATTGGCCGTAACCCGCCCGTTTTCTTGGGTACAATGAAGTAGGGGCTGTAGAAGCTGGACTCCATCTCGGCTGGAGGGACAGGCTCGATCGCACACTTCGCCAGCAGGGTCGCAACCTGCGCACGAACTCCCCGAAAGAAGGGAGGAGCCTGCGCGAACTGAATCGCGTAGCCGAGCCTGATGGAGGTGGGCTCACTCAACTTCCTCCACATCACCAGGTAAGGCCAGGTGTTTCTCCCGGACCACAGCTGTGGACATCGCCAGACCCAGGAAGCGTGTGGCCACCTTCACCGCCCAGAGGGCTGGATCAGTGGTGGCACCCAGCTCATTGAAGAGCCCTGGGTCGGCTCCACTCTCGTGCATGTGCAAAGGGGCGGCGGACTGCCCCGTAGCTCTGCAGGACCACGCCACCGAAGTAGACGGACCCTGAGGCTTCAGGAGGGTGCTTAGGATAGCCATGTCATGTCGAAGCACTCCGTGGACACCGTAGTGTGCAACAGAGTGCTCAACAGTGGGGGGGACCCCAGTGTACCCTAGGCCACGGCCCCATCGAGGGCAGAGAAGGTGGAGGAGGCCGAGCGGCCACGGGAAGCACGGGGACTTCCGGGACCGCGTGACTTCCTCATGCACCTCGGAGGCGAAAGGCATTGGGGGCGGGGCCCAACAGCTGTCAGGTGCCGTCCCCAAAACCAAACGCGCAACCACGAGCTCTCGTGACAGGGCGGAGTTCCACACCAGCCCGAGGCTCGCGGCTGCCCGAGATAACATGGCTGTCAACTCTGGGTCAGATCAGGCAGCGCTGGCACATCCGAAGGTGGAGCACAGCCTAATCGTCATCCCCAAAGGACTCCAGCCCACCTTGAGATGCGGCGATCTAAATCTCGCTGCTATCTGGAGTGTGAACTGAACGAACGAGGTGTCAGAGACGGGCCGCTGTTTCAGTCCAGCACTCGTGGGAAGCAATGTGCGAGAGGGGGGCGTGGCCCAAGGAATGATCGTCGGGGGTCTTAATACCACAGCACAGCCCTCAGGTCACCCTGGCCACCAGCCAAAGTACCACCTCTCTCGGAGACGGTAGATTGGGGTGTGGCAGAGGGGACTCTCTCTCCTCACGGAGATCTCTGAGTCTCGACCACAACATCGCGATGGTCACATTCCCGCAGTGGGAACATGACACATCCACAAACACTGCCCGAACGTGCTGAAGCCCAAACACATCGAGCAGTGAAAGTGCCCATAGACATCAACGGATATTGATTGCACCCGGAAGTGCGCGGGCGAACCGTCTTGAAAAAGACGTGCCACGCTCAAGCTCTTTTTGTGAGAGGAAAGCTCTGCAGAGTGCCGAAGCGCCCAGGGAAACACACACAGCTGTTGCAGATCACTGCACAGATCAGCAGGCAGGCAACGTGAGATCGCTGGAACGTGCCGTCACACCAACACCCTCGAGAACCGCTCGTCTCGAAGACTGAAGAGAGGACTTCAGAAGTCAGGCTTGCAGGAGTGAAGAGATGCTCTTGGCTCCGAAGCAGACACATGATGCGATGTTGCCAGCGTACTGCCTTTTATACCCACATGTTGGGGCGGAGTTACGCATGCAAATTCCGCATGCCCATGGCATTGGCACTGCCATTGGGCGTTTTCTAAGATCTCGAAGATGATTGGCTTCTAAGTGAAACCCCCCATTCGTCAGTCACTGACGTTACTCGGAGTGACTGAACGAAAGGGAACTGTCGCTTCAATTAAAACAAGCTCAACACATAACGAGAAGACAAGCATGTGTTATGAGTGTGTGTGTTAAATGTTAGGGGACTGGACTGTGACGGAGGATTCGTTGCGCAACAGAAGCATCAGACAAATGTCTTGTATTTTAAAATGTGCGTTCAGCACATCGCACCCTATTCACAGAGTATGCACGATTGCGAAATTGAAAGTGAAAGTGGCGAGCATTCAGACAATTTCAATACGTTACCGCAGTTTGAAAGCGACTCCCTGAGGCATGCAAATTTCTTCCAATATCAAAGCTATCTAGTTGTAACCATCTTTTAGCTCTGTGTCATGCTTCAAGAAAAAATCTGGTCTCTATTTGCACTTTGAATATTGAGCACTTTGATTATAGTTATTGTTTGCACTTAATATGTTCAATTTGTGGGAAGGAGTTAAGTTAGAAGGTCACAAGAAGCTCATGTGCAGTTCTAAGGTCTGAATCATACAATCATACAGGAAAGGAGCCAATCAGTTGAGTTTTTGCCAAAACCTTTACAGTGTTTAAGAATTTTTGTCTTTTACTGCATATGAAAATTCAAACTCAGAAAGTAGAATTTAAATTACAATAATTACAAGTTTATGAGTTAAAACAATTCAAATGCACCAGCAAACAATTTTCTAGTCATGTATTTTAGCATTGAGGATTTCTTAAAAATACCATGTAAAAATCTTGTCTTGTCTCGTTCCTGTGATCCCAATATCGTGTCTCGTCTCGTGAGATAATTGTCTCGTCACACCCCTAATAATAAATGTCTTATTCTGGGTTTGAATAAAAAAATAAATGTGTACAACCAGGTCATTTGTAGGGCGTTGACAATATTGTTTTATATAATTAGTTAATACAAATATAAAAAGACCTTTAGATAGGCCTACTGTAAATACTAAAGTCAACTACAACATGAAACAAAGATTCAGAAGATGCTAAGGATATCGGATATCCTGTGTTGCCATTGCGAGCAATTAAAGTAATGAAAAAAAGGTAAACAGGAAGAGTCTCACAATCATTGCTTGATTTTAATTAAATTAGGATTGTGTGTTTGGTTATTGACCCTGAATTAATTTTAAAATGAATGTACTTTTTTGTATTTTTTGACCCCTTGTGTCAAAGATCGCAGACGGCCCCAGATTACCATTGTTCATCTTTCATTGCTCGCTAAAACATCACAGACAACTCCGTAACATTAGACAGATTGAAGACTCCAGCTTCGATATTTGAACAGGTTTATGATACAACTGGGTTGCAGTGACATTAATTTCTTAATTTATGTCAGCAGTGCAAAATAATCGATCTGTTATGAACGATATTTCGAATGGAATATCACACGCAAATGCTCTCTCTCGTCTGCAGCTGTTTATTTGTGCCCACACAGCTCGCAAAGAACAGCTTTCAGTTCAGCTCTTAGTTCAAAAGTGCACGTATTTGGAGAAATTATGATTTATCACATATTTGCAAAATGTTTCGTCATACAGAATACCATTTCTATTGATTTCTCACTGAATTATCCGATTTGCGTCAGATTTGAGTCATCAAGCGTTCATTCATTCACCTGAGCTGTCAATCATTTTACGTGATTCAACACTGCCTCCTGCATGACGCGCTCCTGTGTGTTTATTTCCTCATTCTGTCTCTGAAGAACGAACCAATTCTACATTTCTAAGCATGAACTAAGAAACTAATAAACACACGATAACAAGGGAATAAGTTTTTTTTGTGTGATTTTTCATGTGATTTCGGCTATTTTATATCAATAATAGATGTTTACATTATGACTGCTAGCAGGTGTAGCGATTAGCTCCATATAAAATGCTATATGTAACATGTTTTAACATCACCATTTGAATGAAATGTTCATTCATATGGTGATGTATTATGTGCTGTGTTTTCAAAGATCATGTATGACACATATGTCTTTAAATTAATTATTAAAAAAGTAAATTTCACATGATTTTCTAAAAGTGGCTGTTAATAATAAGCTTCCATAAAATTTAGACATGCATCTTACTCTTACTTGACACTGATATTAAAATTATTGTTGTAGTTTCTGTGATTTAACTCCATTTATTAATTTATTAATAATATTTTTTTTTTATTGGATGCCATTCATATTGAAATTAAAGCACGCTTTTTTCGTGCATAAGATTGGTGAACAAACAGTAGCTAAGGTAGGTCAAAAACACATGAAGAGAAGTGTTAGGATAATAAAAATCAGCATTCAGACGGTATTCTGCGCTCATTTGAAATTGACATGTGACATCATTTGACATGAAATCAATTAATTCAGTTGAATTGATCTCATAGATGTGGCTGTTGTAATTTGTGGTCATCGCAGCACCCACTGCTGCAGCTAATGTAGTGAATTTAACTTAATTTTTAGGGCACTGACAATATAGTTTTATATAATTCGTTTAATAATTGTTTTAATAAAAATATAAAAAGACCTTGAATTAAAGGGGTACTTCAGCGCTGGGAAGATGAATCTGCATTTAAACTCGGTCATTATTTTTGAATTTGGTGCCTTCTAGACAGAAAACACAGAAAATGTATTTTTGTCTCATGGGGATGAAAGACAACAATTCCCAGAATGCACTTCGCTGCCCTACGCTAGGCACGGCTACTGATTTACTTGCCCACCATGTTCATTTTCATAAAATCAGTTCAGTTAGAGACGCTACAATTAAAAACTGAACGTGTCTGTTCAATATATTGTGAGTGAGTCGATTGAGTGACACGGCCGTCACGGCACAAATGCAGCAGGAGTCAGATTACATTCATCACATGAGCTGAGGTAAGCGTGGAATTCGCGGCTGCGGCTGCATTCACAGCACGTGAACAGTCTGCCGCATTTTCAGATCATGTCTTTGGAAGCTTAACTTTCATAGGAATTCATTTGAAAAGTTGAAACACTCACTTTGCTCTCCACCGCTCCGTTTACATGAATCTCCGCAGCTCCCCAAGCTGAGTGCTGTGAGTGCGATGTTGAAAACATGTGGAAATAGCGCCCACTACTGGCTGTAGTCTTTAGCCTCTGGACGATGACGATATTTGCATAATCGGAGGAATTTTTCCAGAAATAAAATACATAATTCTATCGTCTCAGGGCCATATGAGGTGGGAAAGTATGATAATTTGAATATACTCCTGGGTTTCTACTGATACAAAGCTTAATGCTAAAGTAACCCTTTAAAAACTGGCCTTTTGGACTTAGACAATTTTGAGCTGCAAAATATAACTGCTCATATTTGAAAGATATGGAAAAAGCTAAAATGCGGATATCTCAAACGGTGTTGTCATGGCGAGGACACAAAATTGAAACAGAAATGATCTCATATCTTGTAATATCATTGTTTGATTTAAATTAAATTAAGATTGTATGTTCTGTAATTGAACCTGGATGAGTTTAAAATTAATTTATTATTTTTTCAGATCAATATATTTATTTTATTTACAATATTTCTGCCAAATCTCTCAGTTCTCATTATTCAGTGCAGTCCCTTCACTGAACACACGATGGAAGTGTTGTGTTAGTTTTGAAACACTCTCCCTCACTAAATATTGTCAAAATTGTATTTAGTTAAACTTTTGTTTGTGATTCTCCTTTCATCTTTTCAAATCATTTTGGATTATTTTGTGTATCCTTACAGTCTATTGTTTTCTTCTGAATTAGTTATTAATTATTATTTTGAGTTAAAGTGTATTGTTTAAGACTTTTGTAGTTATGTAATTGGTCTAGGAATATTGTATTAACCTGATGGGGTTGTTGAGTGTTTTTCTTCTAGGAGCGGCTGGCCTTTATTGACTATGGCGACGATCTCCCCCTTTAGATGGTGGTGGTGTTTCTTCATTGTGTACTGTGGTCTTTGGCGTACACTGGTGTTCTTTTTTGACACTGGTATATGATTGTCATGTCGCCTTTGGCTTGGCTTGCTCAGTTGGGGACACTAAATTTTCAACTAAATATCCAAATAAATTTAATTACTAAATTAACTATATCAACAAAATTACTGATCTGCCCACATTGTCGTTATATGACAATTGAAATGAGCTACATGACCATTTTCTCTAGAGTGGCTGTACAGCCGAATCAAAATCTGTTGCATTATTTTCCTGTTTAACACTGTTAAGCTGCTTTGAAACAATCAGTATTGTAAAAAGCAATATATAAATAAAGTTGAATTGTCTTGACTAGATTAGGAGACCCTTTATTATAGGACACAGACTCTGGAACCGTTTCACAGAAAGTGACTAGTAGTATTGGGAATCGAAAATCGAATCTTTTCGATTCCTGGGTGCATTTTTTTTTTCACCTGGCAATCTGCCAGGACCTTCCACGCATCTAATCTGCCAGGACCTTACGTGGTAATCTAAACATCAGTTTACAAGATGAACCGCGGGGAAGCGCTCAAAAGTGTGGCAACACTTTGTAAAAAGTTAAGTGCAATTATTGCAACTTTGTAATTGCTAAGTGCAATTCTCTAACAATTTCTCTTTCTCACACACCCCTCGTCACACTGGGAGGGGCGGAGGAACAGGTCTTCTCATTACTAACAATTGGAAATACTCAACCCACACCTCTCTATGCAACAACAACTCATTCGAATACCATGCTATTACAGTCTCAACTCCTGTTAAAATCCATCTTGTAGTCATTTACCGTCCCCCAGGTCAATTGGGCACCTTTGTTGAGGAACTAGATGTGCTGCTGTCCTCATTTCCGGAGGATGGCAGCCCACTTGTAATCCTTGGCGACTTCAATATTCACCTGGACAAACCATATGCTACAGAATTCCACTCCCTCCTTGCCTCATTCGATCTCAAACGACATGTCACCTCACACACCCACAAATCTGGTAACCAACTTGACCTCATATACACACGCAACTGCACTACAGATAATATCCTGGTCAAACCCCTACACACCTCAGACCATTACTTCATCACATTTAATCTACAACTTACTGCTCCCGCATTCCCAATCCCACAACCAGTTACTTTCAGACGAAACCTACACTCTCTTTCTCCCTATCATCTCTCCTCTGCTGTGTCATCCTCTCTTCCCTCACCCACACAGTTCTCATCCATGAATGTCAACACTGCAACAGACACTATATGCTCTACTTTAACTTCTTGTCTAGATAGTATCTGCCCTCTGTCTTCTAGGCCAGCATGCCCCACTCCTGCTAACCCATGGTTATCTGATGTTCTTCGTGAACACCGGACAAAATTAAGGGCAGCAGAGAGAAAATGGCGAAAATCAAACGACCCGTCTGACCTGGGTAAATATCAATCTCTGCTCTCATCATTCTCAGATGATGTCCATGTGGCTAAATCCTCATATTTCCACAACAAAATCAACAGCACCTCTAACACACGCACACTCTTCAGAACATTCAACTCTCTCCTCTGTCCACCTCCACCACCTCCCACCACCTCCTTATCTGTAGACGACTTTCCCGTCTTCTTCACAAATAAAACTACAACCATCAGCAGTCAGTTCCCACCCCCGCACACACAGGATTTTAGATCAGCCACACCCACAGCCAAACATCTTCTCTCCTCCTTCTCTACACTCACTGAGGCAGAAGTATCTAAACTTCTCCTCTCCAGCCATCCCACCACCTGCCCTCTAGATCCTATCCCCTCACACCTTCTACAAGCCATCTCTCCCACACTTCTACCAGCACTCACACACATCATCAACACATCTCTCAGCACTGGCTTTTTCCCTACCACATTCAAGCAGGCCCGGGTCACCCCACTGCTTAAGAAACCCACTCTAGACACATCACTTGTAGAGAACTACAGACCTATTTCTCTCCTGCCTTACATAGCAAAAACACTTGAGCGGGTTGTTCTCAACCAGGTTTCATTTTTCCTCTCACAGTCAAATCAGCTGGACGTTAACCAGTCAGGTTTCAAAAAGGGCCACTCAACAGAGACTGCATTACTGTCAGTCATTGAAGCCCTGCGGATGGCAAAAGCTGCTTCCAGATCATCAGTCCTAATCCTCCTCGATCTATCTGCTGCATTTGACACAGTGAATCACCAGATTCTTCTGTCCACCCTCTCATCACTGGGCATCACAGGGACTCCACTCCACTGGTTTGAGTCTTACCTCACAGGTAGGTCTTTCAAGGTTGCCTGGAGAGGTGAGGTATCCAAAGCACATCAACTGACCACGGGGGTTCCAGGGCTCAGTGCTGGGACCTCTTCTCTTCTCCATTTACACAACATCAAAGACTTCAAAGACCACATTTCAAAGACAGCTCGATCATGCAGGTTTGCTCTGCACAACATCAGGAAGATCAGACCGTTCCTTACAGAGCATGCAATACAACTTCTCGTCCAGGCCCTTGTCATTTCTAGGCTTGACTACTGCAATGCGCTTCTGGCTGGTCTTCCATCGTGTGCAATCAAAACTCTTCAATTGATTCAGAATGCTGCAGCACGTCTTGTATTCAATGAGCCCAAAAGGGCCCATGTCACACCTCTCTTCATCTCTCTGCACTGGCTGCCACTTGATGCCCGTGATCAAGTTCAAGGCCTTGACACTCGCCATGGATCCACCACAGGCTCGGCACCAGCATATTTCGACTCGCCCTACAAGTCTACACTCTACCAGAAGCCTTCGCTCAGGTAAGGAGCGTAGGCTTATGGTACCATCACAGAGAGGCATGAAATCCTCTCCAGAACTTTTTCATTCACCGCTCCTGGCTGGTGGAACAATCTTCCTACCTCCATCCGGATGGCAGAATCACTGTCATCATTCAAAAGACAGCTAAAAACTCATCTCTTCCGTGAACACTTATCATAAAAAAACAAACAAAAAAAAAAAAAAACTCTTCTCTTTTATTCCTTCCTTATTCTAGCTTAAGCTTATTCTATGTTATATCCAAAACTTGGTATTTAAGGCACTTTTTGCGTTTTGCGCCTATTCATGACCGATCGCTTCCTGTACTCCTATGTTGTAAGTCGCTTTGGATAAAAGCGTCTGCTAAATGCCTAAATGTAAATGTAAATTATTGTAATAATCTAATATGCTGCAAGCAAAGTGTCACAACCAAAATATCTACGGATCTGCGGTTGGTTTACCACGTCAAAATAAAATTATTGTTTGATTCATTGTGCATCCCGAGTACCCTTCATTAGCCGGCACTAATAATATAATTCAGTAAAGGGCAGTTCAGTAGTATAGTTAAAATTTTAGTGTCCCCAACTGAGCACGCCAAAAGCCAAAGGCGACGGTGGCAAGGAACCAAAACTCCTTCACGGGCCAGAATGGAGAAAAAAACCTTGGGAGAAACCAGGCTCAGTTGGGGTGCCAGTTCTCCTCTGGCTGACGAACAAATAGTGTATGATTATGATTATTGCAACATTACATGTCAAAAGTCATATTAGATCAAAATATATTCGTAAAATTATTCGAGAGATTGGAGTCGTCATGCCGGAGATGGGTTTAATGAGGATACTGTGTCGATGCGGCATTTATGGGGGAGTTTAATTGACACGCTCTCTGCAGACATTTCAGAGATGTGTTGGTCATGTCTAGGCGCAGGTCCATCATCTGATCTGGATATGGCCCGGCTGACTGCAGTAAACCTCGGGATAAACAGAGAGACTAACATTAGCGTAGATGCCATTCTTCTTATGATGTAACCAGTACATCAGGCATTATGGAAAATGCTCCAGGTTCCGGCTGACCTAGTTAATGCAGCCTAACAATCATTTAACTGATTTGAATAATAGAAATTGATTGTAATGTAGTATGTAGATATGGGAAGAAGGGGGCGGGAACCGGCGAACATTTAACAACTTTTAATAAATAAATAAACAAACAAACTGAAAGTAAAACGCAGGCAGTTCCTCATGAATGGCTGCCACGAACACACATAATAAAATGTAAATAAAACATAAAGTCCAGGCCTGGTCCTCTCTCCTCCTTCACTGGTGTTGCTCGTCCTTATATGCCTCCAAGCTCCCTCATGAGAGGACTCGCTCGCTTTTCCCACGTCTCTCGCTCGCCAACCTCACCACATTGATAATGGTCTATGTGTATGCCATAGTAAAGAGAAGTGTTTTTAGTCTAGATTTAAACTGGCAGAGGCCCCGACCACACAGATCTCGTTTTTCAGGTTCGAAAACGCAAGGTGCACCACACTGCCTTTGGTTGACAGTTTTTAATTTAGAAAATAGCAGTGAGCTGCGTAAAAAAAAAAAAAAATTCTACGCAAACCCCCGAATCAGCTGTCCTGTCAGTCAAATCAAGGTAACGGTCAACACAATGGAAGGCCCGCCGCTCCATTCATTCGATTGGACAATGGGGTAAAAACACGATGACGTCGGGCGTTTTTCTGCTCAGAGTTGATTTTTTTTCAACTTCATGTAGTGCTCCTTCAAAAACGCAAGGTGCAGCAGGCGGTTAAAGTGTGAGGCGCCCGGGGCGCATAAGCAGCGCGCATAACGCTCTCTGCCAACCGAAATCCATTAAAAAAAGGTGCCTCTCGCTGCAAAAACGCGTTCTGTGTGATCGGGCCAAGAGTGTGTCTGCATCCCGAACAATGCTAGGAAGACTGTTCCAGAGTTTAGGTGCTAAATAGGAAAAGGATCGACCGCCTGCAGTTGATTTTGATATTCTAGGTATTATCAACTGGCCAGAATTTTGAAACCACAATAGACGTGATGGAGTATAATGTGTTAAGAGCTCGCTCAAGTACTGGGGAGCTAAACCAGGTGTGTTCAAACTCGGTCCTGGAGGGCCGCTGTCCTGCAGAGTTTAGCTCCAGCTTGCCTCAACACACCTGCTGGAAGTTTCTAGTATGCCTAGTAAGACCTTGATTAGCTGGTTCAGCTGTTTTTCATTGGGGTTGGAGCTAAACTCTGTAGGACAGTGGCCCTCCAGGAGCAGGGTTGAACACCCCTGAGCTAAACCATGTAGGGCTTTGTAAGTAATTAGCAAGATTTAAAAATATATACAATGTTTAACAAGGAGCCAGTGTAGTGTTGACAGAACCGGGCTAATATGGTCATACTTCCTGGTTCTAGTAAAATCTTGAGCTTCTGCGTTTTGGACCAGCTACAGCTTATATATTAAGCGTGCAGGGCAACCACCCAGTAGAGCATTACAATAATCTAGCCTTGAGGTCATGAACACATTAACTAACTGTTCAGCATTTTGCATTGAAAGCATGTGCCGTAATTAAGATATATTTTTTAAATGGTAGAATGCAGTTTTACAGATGCTAGAAACATGGCTTTCAAATGAAAGATTGGAATCACAGAGCACACCCAGGTTTCTAACTGATGACGAGGATTTGACAGAGCAGTCATCAAGTGTTATACAGTACTTAGGTTAGTACTTTTGGAGTTTTTTTGTACATTACTTTTTTTTTCTGAATTAAGTTGCAGGAAATTAATAGTCATCTATTTTTTTATATCAGCTATGCATTTCTTTAATCTTGTGAATTGCTAAGTTTTGTCAGGGCATGAAGAAATATAGAGTTGAGTATCGTCAGCATAACAATGAAAACTAACGCCATGCTTCCTAATGATAGCTTCCAGTGGTAGCATGTACAGGGTTAAAAGCAACGATCCTAGCACTGAGCCCCGCGGTACTCCATTCTGAACTTGTCATCAGAGTGACATCTCTTCATTTACTGGTATAAACTGATAATGGTCATATAAGTATGATTTAAACCATGCAATTCCACTAATGCCAACATAATTTTTGAGCCTATTCAAAAGAATGTTGTGGTCGATAGGATCGAATGCAGCGCTAATATCGAGTAACACTAATAGAGATATACAACCACAGTCGGATGATAAGAACAAATGATTTGTAAATCTAATGAGAGCAGTCTCAGTACTATGATAAAGTCACAGACATATGATAAATCCTCACAGACATACGTAGTTGTGAATTCACTGCCTTTTCTAGTATTTCTGAACGAAAGGGTAGATTTGAGATTGGCCTGTAAAAGTTTTCGGTTCATTTCCTAATTACATAGCAGAGCTTCATCATGAACGCCCTCAGCACACTGCTGGTGAGTCCCATAAATATAGTGCTACTCAACAGGTAGACAAACAAGTTACTGATCAACACATTAATCAATGGCACAAACAGGGAGCAAGATCCAAAGGCACTTGAGATATTCAGAGAGAGCAGTCAGAACTCATTAAGAGGGATTTCAATGAACTTTTTGAAACACTTAGAAAATTGAAAGTTCAGCCATTCATCAGTGGACCACTTCCGGCAAGAGGAACAAATAGGTTATCAGGGTTACTTGGGCTTAATACATGGCTGCAAAAAACCTGTAACATGAAGAAAAGTGAACTTCATTAACAACTTTAATCTCTTCTGGAGCCAGAGACAACTGTTTACATCAAATGTCCTCCACCCAAACAAACTTGGTGCAAGAGTGCTAAAGGACAATATTTACTTATCATCCCTCAGCTGTGTGTGCCAACCCACTCAACCTGGATGGCACACACACTCCTGTACAGGTAAAGACTATGGACGACCACAGGACTTCATTTCAGCACCTGAATGGACATACAGCTGACAGAACCCACAAGGACAACACCACGCCACAACAACCACTGCTCACGGACACACTCCCAGCTGAGCCCTGCCCACAGAGCTCACCACAGACAGACTGTGATGGATTAGAACTGACACAGATTGAGGGACTGAACTGTAACATCTCAGCCCAGACTGTGGAGGAGCAGAAAATGGTGGGCACCATGGGGGGTCAAACTGGTGAACTGTTACGCTTTATGAGTAGTCTGAATAGGAATTTGCATGAAATGTCTAAGTCACTCCATGAACTGGACGATAACATAATTCAGTCTCCGATAACACCAGAGCAACAGCCCCCCTCACCAGACATGTTATTCCTCTCTCAAGCATCCCACACTCGATTGCTGCAAGCCCCCAGATATCAACCAAAAAGCGTCGAGCCCCACAACCATCAAAGCCTGTGGGCCCAACTCGCTCTCCCCCTCATCCTGTGAGATTTCTTCGGTCACAATGCCAGGGCACTCTCCCTCCTCCATCTGTTGTAGGTGAACCAAAAACAACTGATACCAGCTCTCAGTGATGTGTGTTGGGTCCCCGCTATGATAACTAGAGTTGTTCTGAAAACACAGGAAGTTGTGCGGTGTTGCCACAGGCAACCACTGTTTAGAGCAGCGAAGACGAAATGCAGCCGCAGCTGTGATCAGTCGCTTCCATGTTAATCTAAGCTCTGGGCTCCAGACTGTAGCCGAATATATACTTGTGTCTGTGAATATTAAACTGCAAAATACTATTTAAATATTACTCCTGCAAATTCTGTGTGGATGGCGGGCAGGCGCACATGCACCTACATACACACACACACACACACACACACACACACACACACACACACACACACACACACACACACACACACACACACACACACACACACACACGTTTGTTTTTGTGAAATGTGGGGACATTCCATAGGCGTAATGGTTTTTATACTGTACGAACCCTATTTTCTATCCCCCTACACTGCCCCTGCCCCTAAACCTACCCATCACAGGAGACTGCGCAGTTTACTTTCTGTGAAAAAAACCTCATCCTGTGTGATTTATAAGCATTTTGAAAAGTGAGGACATGGGGAACGTCCTCATATTTCACCCTCTTTTTGTAATACCTATGTCATACCCATGTCATTATACACATTTGTGTCCTGATATTTCACAAAAACATGCCCACACACACACACACACACACGCGCGCGCGCGCGCTGTCTAGTCTCTGCCCTGTGTCACTATATGATATATTGTATAAACGGTCAGTTCATGAGAATTTACCGTTTCATTTGAGAAAACTGTCATATCATAAACACAGACTCTCAAAGGTCTGTGATAGACCTGTCAAAATAAAAGTTTGGTTAAGTCTGAAGCACACCATTAAAAAATTCTAGCAATAAATTCAGGACTAGTAGTATATGCAGCTTTATACAGATATACACCCAGGTATCGGATCAGTACTCGGTATCGGCCGATACCCTGAGCACAGGTATTGGAATCGGTATCGGGAAGAGAAAAATGGTATCGGAACATCTCTAATGATAACAGTAACTTTATCAAGTGTTTACAGAACAATTGGGAACCCAGCGTGCCTGTCTCTTTCTCGATTTCTGTTCTGTTACGTGATATAAAGTGTAAGTCCTTCTCAGGCCGTATAGCAAACCCATCTAATCTGCTGCCTGTTACATGTCAAACTAAGATTACTGTGGGGGAAAAAATTTACACTGTTAAATTAGCACTTTTAAACGTCCGTTCACTTAAGAACAAATCAGTTCTAGTCAATGACTTAATAACCACAAACAACCTAGATTTTTTGCTTCTAAAGGAAACATGGCTAGAAGAAAACTGCAGTGCAACAGTCCTCAATGAAACAGCCCCTCCTAACTTTACTTTTATGAGTGTGTGCAGAGCTGTTAGGAGAGGTGGAGGGATTGCTGCTTTTTAAAAAAAGATATCCATCAATGTAAGCAAGCATCATTTGGTGACTATTTGTCTCTTGAATATCTGGGTATAACCTGAACGGGCAAGGCACGTCTTGGGACTGGTAAGCCAGGACAATAGTATCCACTATCCAGGGGGCTAACCTCTTCTTGGAGACAGCCTTTCCCTTCTGCTGGCCTCCGTAACAGACGAAGAGCTGCTGTGAGTTTCCAAAGATTTGAGTCCAGTCAACGTAAGCGCGAAGAGCGCGAACGGGACATAAAGCTAGGGCTGGATCTGCCTCCTCCGAAGGCAGCGCTAGCAGGTTCGCCACCTAGTTCCGGATGGGAGTGGTGGGAACCTTGGGCACGTATCCAGGCCGGGGTCTCAGAACAACGTGAGAGTTGGCCGGCCCGAATTTAATAGGCATGATTCGCCGACCGAAAGACCGAAATGTCTTCATGGACAGAATTTTTATCTCAACAGACTGCAAAGGCTCAAATGGAGGACCCTGCAGTGCTCTGAGAACCAGGGCTAAGTCCCAAAAGGGTAATGAGGCTGAATGAGGAGGACTCAGTTTCCTCGCCCCTCTGAGGAACCTGACGATTAAGTCGTGCTTACCAATATTTTTCTTTTTTTGGGGGGTATATTTAAGGCTATTGTGACGTACACTTTGAGGGTGGAGGGAGACAGCCTTCACTCCAAGCCATCCTGCAGAAAGGAAAGCACAACATTAATCGAACACCTTCGGGGGCCTTCCCGGAGGGAATAGCACCACTCGCCGAACAGGTTCCACTTCAGCGCGTAGAAGCGCCGAAGTGATGGTGTCTACCACTGCTTGTGGCAGGCCACCTAGAACCTCCGTGTCCCATCCAGGAACCAGACATAGAGATTGTCTGGATGCGGGTGCCATAGAGTGCCCCGCCCCTGAGGAAGTAGGTCCTTCCTTAGGGGGAATCGGGCAGGGAGGGGCTGTCGCGAGGAGTGTAAGTTCGGGGAACCAGGTCCGGTTGGGTCAGTAGGGCGCAACTAACAAGACTTGCTCCTCATCCTCCCTGAAAAGGCTCGCTGGGGGAAACGCATACTTGCGTAGGTCCCGGGGCCAGCTGTTCGCCAGTGCGTCTTTGCCTAAGGTACCCCCGGTCAGGGAATGGTACCACTGGCAATGGGTCGACTCCGGAGAGGCAAACAGGTCTACCTGCGCGGCTCCGAAGTGGTCCCATCAGCTGGACGCTCCGGGGGTAGAGTCGCCATTCGCCCGGAGGTGTTGGGTGACGAGAGAGCTAGTTGCTGTCTGGTTCATCACACCTGGGATGAGAATGGCACGAAGCGACCTCACAAACTTCTGACTCCACAGGAGGAGATGGAGGGCGAGCTGGAGCATGCAACGGAAGTGTAGACCAGCCTGTTGGTTGGTGTACGCAACGGCCGCAGTGCAGTTTGAATGGACAAGTACATGTTTACCCTCAAGCGGCTTCTTGAACCGGGCCAGGGCAAGACGTACCGCCAGTAACTCTAGGCAATTGATATGCCACAACAACCCTAAACTGCGTGTCCATTGTACGTGGCCCCCCAGCCTGTGGATGAGGCATCCATGGAGACCACAGCATGCCTGGAAACCTGTTCTAAGGACACTCTGGCCCGGAGAAACGAGGGGTCCGCCCACGGGTTGAAGGTTTGGCGACACTAAGGAGTAACTGAGACTCGGTACTTGCCACTCTGCCATGCCAGGCTCGGAGAGCCAGTGGCAAGACCGAAACCGAAAAATATTCTCCCCCCGGTCCTCCCCCTTGGGAGGGAGGGGTGCGGACACCGTCTCCCCGAGCAGTTCCCCATCTCGCTGGGCTACCCGTTCCAGGGCCGCTTGCCCTTGTGCTTGCTAGCGGACTTGCGGGACCCTGGACGGGTTGGGCGCATCCCCTGCGCCTGGCTACCTGCTGCCCAGGTGGAGGCTGCTACTTGGCTTAGCAGGGGCGGAGGCAGACCCAGGGGGCATTCTCGGCAACAAGCAGACAGGGGCGCTGCAGCCGACGACTGGGTGGAGGCAGCAGCTAGTCGTCGGAGCAGGATGTTTTTGTTCTTGACTCACCTCCATCTGCTGGGCGAGTTCTCGACGGCGTCGCCGAAGAGGCCAGCCTGACAAACAGGGGCGTTGAGGAACCAACTTTGTCGGGCTCACGTGTATCTGCCAGGTTTGCCTCAGGTTCCTGGACCACTAATGTGGACATCGCCTGACCAAGGGCACGTGCAGTGACTTCCATCACTCTTAGAGTGAGGTCCATCACCGCACGCAGTTCCTGCATAACCCCTGAGTCGGGACTACCCTCGTGCATGCAGGGCAGAGAGTAGTGGGAGAGGGAAAAACCTATACAGATTATGGCCTTTTTGGTGTTCCATATTTTGACACCAAATAGTTCCACACTGCAAAATTTTTCCAATGCACATCCAGGCAGCCACGCAGGAAAGCCTGGCTGTCAACTCTGAATCTGATTCAGCATGAGGACACACTATTATAGTGGGAAACTCAGCATGATCATCTCCAGCGCATAACAGCCCTCTCTCCGATGCAGCAGTTGACATCTGTCCTCTGCCAGAGCCACAAATGAAACATTAGGTCCCCCCTTTTCTCAAAAAAGGACCAGCAATCCCATCTGAGCTACCAGCAGGCATGAGAGACAGTGGGCGTGGCCGCCAGACTCAACGGCACGCTGAACGTTAAAAGCCCCTACAAAAGGGGCAGGGCCAGATAGCACCGTGGCCATGCCATGTTCTCATGAGAGAACATAACCCACGGCGCTGGGTTGCTGTGACAACCCCCGCAGTCAGCCGGCGCTCGATGGCACACGGCGCGCAGAACGCTCAAGCCCTTATGAGAAAGGTAAAGCGACCAACCCCAACGTGATCATGCTCTCCTGAGAAAAAAAAAAAGCCCAGCCAACCAACACAGGAACAAGTGTATGTTGCAGCGGCCACGTAGAGAGACTAACAACCCCCCGATTCACATTCACAGTGAAATGCTCTCTGACAGCAAATGCAGGGAGTTTGCTTCCTTCTTCTCCGAGAAAATCAATGATATCAGAAAGGCGATCAGCACATCTTTGAGTTGCTCTGGGGTCAGTCAGATCAGACCACAACCTCAGAAAGTTACTGTCTGATTTCGAAGCAATTAATTTTAAAATTCTAGAAGAAACGGTACAGCACCTTAAAACATCAACCTGCGCCCTTGACACATTCCCCACTTCTTTTTTCAAAAGTGTGTTTAACTGTTTAGAAGCAGATTTCCTAGAAGTGGTAAACTCCTCATTTATCTATGGGACTTTTCCAAACTCCCTTAAAACCGCAGTAGTTAAGCCTCTTCTGAAAAAGTGAAATCTTGATAACTCCATATTGAGCAACTACAGACCAATCTCAAATCTCCCCTTTATAGGCAAGATCATTGAAAATATTGTCGTCTTCAGTCAGCTGAACAAATTCTTAAGCTCAAATGGATACTAATCTGGTTTCCGACCGCATCACAGCACAGAAACAGCGCTCATAAAGATAATAAATGATATTCGCCTCAGTACAGATACAGGCAAAACATAAATTCTGGTACTACATGACCTCAGTGCTGCATTCGACACTGTTGACCACAACATACTTCTTGACAAGCTGGGAAATTGGGTTAGGCTTTCTGGGAGGGTCCTCAAATGGTTCAGATCATAAAGGAGAAGTTATTTGTGAGTATAGGTGACCATAAGTCTGACTGGACATCCATGACTTGCGGAGTCCCACCAGGGTCAATTCTTGCACCACTCCTATTCAACCTGTATATGCTGCCACTGAGCCAAATTATGAAAAATAACAAAATTGCTTACCCACAGCTGCTGACGACACCCAGATCTACTTAGCACTATCATCTAATGACTAGGGATGCACCGAAATCAAAATTCTTGGCCGAAACCGAAAACTGAAAAAGAGGAAACCAAGGCCGAAAGCCGAAACACCGAAAGAAATTATGCCAATTATTAGTACCATTGCATTTATGGCTATGACTGTGTAACTTTACTAAAAATCAAGGCATTGCAATTGCATAAATTAATATTAAAGTTTCAAATAATAAATCAATTACAAATTATGCAAATATTTATTTAGCACATTGCAACAATGCACAGTATAAAATAAAATTCAAATTAAACATGTTTAACTTGACCTCACTCATGTGTACATTAAATAATAATGTACAGGCCTACTGGCCTGCAGAAAGGTACATAATTTTAATAAAGCAATCAAACATACAATAACTGCATATTTAACTGTTTAAATTAAAGATGAATCATTATTAAACTTACAAAAGCTATTTAATCAAGAGCAGTGAGTGATGTCCTTGTCTTTTGTTGACATTAAACAGACCGCAAAGGCTACTGCCCCTTTAAGACCTGATACAGGGATATGCGTCGTCTTTCTCGACTGTATACAGGCATACAGACTATGTCTGCAGGGATACTCATCAAGATGGTCATGTTGACATACTTTTTGTGTGAGTTTGTCCGTTTAAGCGCAAGACTTGAAAGAGAACTCAGTTTTTGCGCGCTGTGAGACGAGTGCGCGCTTTCGGGTGAGTGCAAAGAGACAGATCTTCTCACAGCACGCGAGTTCTCATTCGCGTGTTCTGGCACTACGCCCGGTGATGACGCGAAAACGACTGGTCATATTCGAACATACGGCAGCACTCCCATGCATTGAACAAAGTTTACAAAGACAGACCGTTTTGCCCACGTTTTTCTTTTATCGCTGTTGTTGTAGTGTATCACTGAGGAGCCAGCACGTGTATCCATCAACAGAAACATAAACAAAGCATTATTTTCAAGTTACAACCCATAGATGCGTCATCAGATGTGAGATGAACCACATACGTCCACACCGCGGACATGTTGCTTGTTTAGACCGTTTAGACAAGCACGTGCAGGTTGCGGTGTCTGTTTGCGTCTTCACAACATTTCGGCCGTATTGTTTCGGTGATAAAAGTCTTTCGGCCGAAAACCGAAAATGCCCTTTTGGGCCATTTTCGGCCGAAAATTTTCGGTGCCCGAATATTCGGTGCATCCCTACTAATGACTATAGCCCCACTGACTCCCTGTGCAAATGCATTGATGAAGTCAACAGTTGGATGAGCCCTATCTTCAGTTAAACAAAGACAAAACTGAAATCATTACATTTGGAAACAAAGATGAAATTCTCAAGGTGAACGCATATCTTGAGGCTAAAGGTCTAATAACAAAAAATCAAGTCAGGAATCTTGGTGTGATTTTGGAGTCAGACCTGAGTTTCAGTAGTCATGTCAAAGCAATAACTAAATCAGCTTACTATCATCTGAAAAAATGGCAAGAATTAGATGCTTTGTTTCCAGGCAAGACTTAGAGAAACTCGTTCATGCTTTCATCACCAGCAGGGTGAACTATTGTAATGGTCTGCTCACCGGCCTTCCCAAAAAGACCATTAGACAGCTGCAGCTCATACAGAACACTGTGGCAAGGATTCTGAGCAGAACCAGAAAATATGACCATATCAACACCAGTCCTCAGGTCTTTACACTGGCTTCCAATTACATTTAGGATAGATTTTAAAGTACTATTACTTGTTTATAAATCACTCAATGACCTAGGACCACAATACATTGCAGATATGCTGATTAAATACAAACCCAACAGATCACTCAGATCATCAGGATCAAGTCAGTTAGATATACCAAGAGTTCACTCAAAGCAAGGAGAGTCTGCTTCTAGCTATTATGCCAGCCGCAGCTGGAACCAGCTTCCTGAAGAGATCAGATATGCTCCCAACAATAGCCACATTCAAATCCAGACTCAAAACACATATTTATCTGTGCATTTAATGAATGAGCACTGTGCTCATTCATTAAACGTTAAACATTAAACTGTACGTCCGACTGATTAACTCTTATCTAATCTATGCATCATCTTTTTATTCTTTTTTAACTGTTTTAGTTTACCATTGTTCTTACCTTTGGTCATTGTTATATTGTCTATATATCATCATTTTATTATTTTAATTATCTTTACAACTGTATATTTCTATTTCTTCTTATTTTTAAAATGATCTTTACAACTTTTTTAATTGTAAAGTGAATATTATTTGTTCAAATGAACTTGTTTTAGTCATTTGTACTGATATAAACCAACTATGTGGAAAGTTTTTTTGAGAGAATCTGACTATTTTGAAAGCTGCATAATAGAATCTGACCATAGGTGGACCACATAAGCCATCCACATAGCTTAAAAAATAGAGATTATATTTTCGTCTTTATATATTGGACCAAAAACCTCTACATGTAGTAACCTAGAATACTGTTTAACACATGATGCATGCTCTGTCAAGTCCTCGTCGTCAGTTAGGAACCTGAGTGTGCTCTTTGAAACCAATCTTTCATTTGAAAGCCACGTTTCTAGCTCCTGTAAAACCACATTCTACCACTTAAAAAATATATCTAAACTATGACATATGCTCTCAATGCAAAATGATTAGTTAATGCGTTCATGACCTAGAATTGACCTTAATTGCACTGCAAAAAAATGCTCTTCTTACTTAGTAATTTTGTCCTGTTTCTGGTCTAAATATCTAAACATTCTTAAATCAAGATGCAGTTACTAGATAAGTAAAATGACATAAGATATTTGTTCTTGTTTTCTTGAAAAGTGAGTTTTTGCTTAAAACGAGCTAAATTATTTGCCAATGGGGTGAGAAAAATAATATTATTTCTGATTGAAATCTTGTTTCTTGAATCTGTCCCAAACAGAAATAAGATTATTTTTCTCACCCCATTGGCAGATAATTTTGCTCGTTTTAAGCAAAAACTCACTTCATTTTGATATTTTTCCCCAGAAAAGAAGTACAAATATCTTATGTCATTTTACTTATCTAGTAAATGCATCTTGATTTAAGAATTTTTAGATATTTGGCCTGGAAACAAGAAAAAAATACTAAGTAAGAAGAGCATTTTTTGCAGTGTGATAATACCTAGAATATCAAAATCATCTGCAGGCAGTCGATCCTATTCCTATTTAGTACCTAAACTCTGGAACAGTCTTTTTAGCATTGTTGGGAAGCAGACACACTCTGTCACTTTAAATCTAGACTAAAAACACATATCTTTACTATGGCATATATAAAACATTATCAATTTCTATTATTCAAATCAGTCAAATGATTGTTAGGCTGCATTAATTAGGTCAGCGGGAACTGGGAATACTTCCCATAACACCTGATGTACTCGTTACCATGGGAACAATGGCATCTACGCTAATATAAGTCTCTCTGTTTATCCCAAGGTTTACAGTAGTCTGCCAGATTCAGACAGTATCCAGATCAGATGATGGACCTGCACCTAGACACGACCACAATGCAGTTCTGAAGAGTCAGCAGAAAACTAAAGAAGAGAGCCTCTCCCCTGTGACGGCCTCCTTCACTTCACTTTCCCTCTGTACAGACAAAAATGTTATCAAAATTATCAAAAACAACTAAAAACGCTGTATTATGCAGATACATAGAAATTTGGCAGTCATTTTGTAAAGAAAAACTATGTGACTACGCACATATATATTTAAACGCGCTTGCCTATAGACTAAACACGTAATGCTTACGATCATTAGGGGTGTCGAAATGAATCGTTTCTTCAATGCATCACGATGTAGACGCGGACGATTCGGTATCGTTTCAGTAATAGACCATAACCGGTTATAATTTACTGATTCTTTTCTGACGTCATTTGTCACGCTGTAAAGCGGCCCGACCACCTCTTAAAGTGGCTTTTAGTATTTACTTTTGTGTACTTACTCTAAATGCTCCTGTTGTCTTCTGAGCCCAGAGTTTAGTTTGATACATTTAAGAAGCTTGTTTTCTTTGAGCAGGTTAAATTAAAGGTTCAGTTCATATTTCTGACTGCTTGTATTTATTGACAAAATTGTATTGAAGATGTGGTGCATTGTCAATGCATCGAGATATCGAATTGAACTGAATCGATGACATGATAATCGTAATCGAACCGAACCATGAGACCAGTGTAGATTCACACACCTAACGAGCATGCCGTCACCATTCTCAAAGATTCACTTTTTTAAAATTTTACTCAAAGATAATAATGATATAGTTTCAAAACTATTTCAAAGTTTGCGTTCTCAAGCCACCGAACACTGTTGCCATGCAAATGAACGGCCAGAACTCATTAAAAGTTTTCTATTTTAGTTAAAAATATTATAAATGTTAAAAATTTGTTTTTGTTAAAAGTGTCATGTAAGTGTCCCCAAAGTAAATAACTAATGAATGTTAAAAATGGAAATGAATCAATCAAAAAAGTACTTTAGCTGGACAATAACTTTTTTTTAGATCTGCTGTACAGCCAAAACAATCTCTCGTCTATGAATTTCCTATTTTCGCTGTAAAGCTGCTTTATATTGTAAAAAGCGCTATATAAATGAAGGTGACTTGACTTGACTTTATATGGCAGTGACAACAAATGCTGTCAATCAGTGTGGAATACAGAAAGATTATCAGATAATAAAGGCAATTATGCTGTCACATAATTGTTGGCTGTCAATATTACTAAGAAGGCAATTATATGCTGTAAGGATAAAAAACAAACAAAAAAAAAAACATTTGTTTTATTTCTATAACTAATTATCATTTGTTTGTTTCTCACTTTCAGCCGTATGGGGCCCCCAAAACATACATATTTCACAAGCAGCAATAATGCAAAACATTTAATACTATGAAAACTTCAGATTCATTACTTATTTGAATGCTTTTTTACACACACACACGCATGCACACAGGTACACAGACAGGCAGGCAGGCAGGCAGGCAGGCACGCACGCAAACACACATATATATACAACAGCATTGTCACCTGGTTAACATGCAGCTCAGAGGGCTGACGTCACTTAGACTGCTTCCTGTGTTCTCTGCACTGGGGTCCTGATCCTGATGAAGAATGATATATATGTTATGACAATGTAACAATTCTAGCTTCTCATGCATTTTTATAGTCTTTTATAGCCTTAAAAAATAAAATAAAAAATACTTAACTTGTTTTTGTGGTGTTTGCATTTATCAGTGAGATATGGTCAATTTGAGCAGCTATGTTTAAGTAACGTTGACAAAACGCAGGATCTGAATTCTTCAGTTGAAAACTTTGTTAAGAGTTATGATTTATTTTATGGATTAATTTGACATATCAATTGACTCATCTGATTCACTTGGGTTTGATTTATAATTTGAGAAGAACAATTTGCTGGACTAATTGATTTTTTATGGTGTACATAATTTGGTTAAGTTAGCCAACTTTATTCAATTTTCAGTGAAGTGCCTGAATACTGTTTTACTCACATCAGTTGGTTCTTAAACATTTAACAAGAAACTCAATCAATACAATAATAAGCATCTGTACAAGTGCATATTTACAGTGCATTCGGAAAGTATTCACAGAATACTTCACAATCCACTTTTTCCACATTTTGCTATGGTACAGCCTTGTTCCAAAATGTATTAAATTATTTTCCTCTAAATTCTACAAAAACAATACCTCATAATGACAAAGTGAAAGAAGTTTATTTGAAATATTTGGAAATGTAAAAATAAAATAATTCACAAGTACATAAGTATTCACAGCCTTTGCCAAGACACTCAAAATTGAGCAGGTGCATCTCTCTTTCCACTGATCTAAATGAAGAGATGTCACACCGATCACAAGTTCAGTGTGGAGTAGCTCAAGCTCAGTGCTAGGACCGTTGCTCTTCACCCTGTACATGCTACCACTGGGAAATATCATTAGGAAGAATGGCGTTAGTTTTTATTGTTATGCTGATGATACTCAGGTCTATATTTCTTCACACCTTGAAGAAACTAACCAATTCACAAGATTAACGGAATGTATAGATGATATAAAACATTGGATGATCAGTAATTTCCTGTAACTTAATTCAGAAAAAACAGAATTTTTAATCATTGGACAAAAAAGCTTCACATGTAGTAACCTAGAATACTGTCTAACCCTTAATGGCTGCTCTGTCAAGTCCTCATCGTCAGTTAGGAACCTGGGTGTGCTCTTTGATACCAATCTTTCGTTTGAAAACCATGTTTCTAGCATCTGTAAAACTGCATTCTACCATCTTAAAAATATGTCTAAATTGTGGCACATGCTCTCAATGCAAAATACTGAACAGTTAATACATGCATTCATGAGCTCAAGGCTAGATTATTGTAATGCTCTACTGGGTGGTTGCCCTGCTCGCTTAATAAACAAACTCCAGCTGGTCCAAAACGCAGCAGCTCGAGTTCTTGGTATGAACACATTAGCCCGGTTCTGTCAACACTGCACTGGCTCCCTATTAAACATTGCATACATTTTAAAATCTTGCTTAGTACTTACAAAGCACTAAATGGTTTAGCTCCCCAGTACTTCAGTGAGCTCTTAACACATTATACTCCATCGTCTACTGCGGTCTCTAAACTCTGACCAGCTGACAATACCTAGAATATCAAAATCAACTGCAGGTGGTCGATCCTTTTCCTATTTAGCACCTAAACTCTGGAACAGTTTTCCTAGCATTGTTCGGGAAGCAGACATACTCAGTTTAAATCTAGACAAAAAAACACATCTCTTTTCTATAGCATACACATAAAACACTTTTTTCAATTAAATGATTATTAGACTGCATTATCTTTGGTGTATGGTGTACGTAATGTATTAACTTTCAATATCTTTTATTACAGGGTTCCCTATATCGAGGGAACTTCGCACTGCGTCGGAACGACGAATTTGGGGATGCTCCCTAAGCATCAACGCATCTGAAGTATGAATGAAACTAGTCCAATCCTGATTGGTGCTACGTCATGACGTAGATGTGACGGCATACCGGAAGCTATAAAGGGAGCCCGCGCATTGTAGCGTCAGTTATCGCTCTTCAGCATAACGCTCTGTGTGTGAAACTGTCTGTCTATTTATTGTTGTTTGTCCCGTAGGAAAGAATATATATATATATCAAAGATATGGCCGAATTTAAGAGTTGTGTGCACCCGTGTCCCCGCTTTATTTCGAGCGGACACACACTCTGTGTGTTGAGTGCCTGGGCGTTCAGCATGCTCAGGCGGCTCTCGAGGGAGCCGCCTGTAGCCATTGTGAGCTGCTGACGCTCAGGGTACTTCGGTCCCGGTTGGCGGTCTTTGACGAGGCCGGCCAACCGCGTGAGCCCCGTGGTTCTGGGCCCGCGTCCGCCGAGGCGCGCGCGCCGCAGATCATGGGGCTCACAGCTGACTTGTCAGCGGAGATTGGGACTGCTGAGGCACTTTCCCAATCTTCCTCTGACGGTTCAGATGTTCTCCCACCTCGTGTGGAAGCCCGCGAAGCGGCTTCTTCCCCCGGGGTGGAGAACACGATGCTGATCCTCTCCGAGTCCGAGGATCCGGAGGATTAACATCGAGGCGGGTGGTGCGGGATATATGTCACCACCACACCCACCCGCCCAAGAGGAGCTTATAGAGGTGCTGAGAGCTGTGGCCAAATTAAAAATCGATTGGCCACAGGAGAGACAGGAAGCCCAGCCATCAAGCAAGCTGGATGACCGGTTTCTCTCGCGTAGAGCTCAGACACCTCGCCGGGGCTTGCCATTTTTTCAGGACCTGCATAATGAGTTGTGCAGGTCCTGGAACAAGCCATATTCCGCGCGCATTTCCAACCCCGTGTTAGATTATGCGAATGTTTTGGGGCGCGAGGCTGGCTACGGACGATGCCGCTGCGTGGAAGATGCTCTCGCGGGCTATCTTTCACCCGAATCGGCATCGTCCTGAAAGCCCGGTACTGCCCACCAAGCCGTGTAGGGACACATCGGCATTGGTGGGCAGGGCATATATGGCGGCGGGTCGGGCTGGTAGTTCCTGCACACGTTATCAATATTGCAGGCATACCAGGCCGACCTCTCCTTAAAGAGCTCGACGAGGCGAGGTCCCTCCCGGAGGATATCCTTGAACTTAGGAAGGCTGGATTTGTCTCTCCGCGTCACCAAGGAGACGGCCCGTGCCATCGGCCGCTCCATGGCGTCAATGGTGACTGTGGAGAGGCACTTATGGCTTAATCTGTCGGGGATGAAGGAGAAGGACAAGTCCTTTCTCCTAGACTCCCCGATTTCGCCTTCTGGCCTGTTCGGCGACGCAGTTAGTTCGGCCGTCGACAGGTTTCAGGAGGCGAAAAAGCAATCCGCGGCCTTCCGACAGTTCCTCCCTCGTCGGCCAAAACCTGGGAAGGCTGCCACTAGTGGGCAGCCTCAGCCGTCAGCCAGCTCCTCGCACCGTCAGGTGCAGAAGGAGAGCGCCGCCTCTAGAGCCCTCCTCCGGGAGCCTGGCAACAGAGGAGACGCTCTCACCAGCAGGCTTCTGTGCAGAAGGGCGATCTGAGGAACGTCCTTCTCGCTAAGAAGGCTGCTGGGAAGAAGTCCTAGCTGCGGCAGGACTACTAAGAGCGGCCCCACCCGCGCGAGAACAACCGAGGTGGTCTCGCGCGGCGCTCGATGGGAAAACGATGTGGTAATCCGCCGTCACAGACGCCGGGCCACATCGCTTTCCCACGGACAGGTGGTGCCCCAGTCGCCTCAAGAAAGACTTGCGACGGGGCAGCACGGGTGTCCACATACCAGAAATCGTATTCAGCTCTCTGCCGGGCATCCGCTTCAGGAGCGAAAAACGAAATTCAATTAATACCGAGGTCAGCCTCGAGAGGCTGATTCCTTAGTAGATTATCTCGGCGCATGGAAATGCCTTCCGAATATATCCACATGGGTCCTGCGGACTGTAGAACTAGGGTACAGACTGCAGTTCGATCACCCTCCGAAATTCAATGGGGTGACATGGACTGCAGTGGTGCCAGAGCGGTTCGGGTAATGGAACAAGAAGTAGAATCCTTGCTGATAAAGGGAGCCATAGAACGGGTCCCACCGTCAGAGATGGAGGCCGGGTTCTACAGCCGGTACTTTATAGTTCCAAAAAAGGATGGAGGGCTTCGGCCGATTTTAGATCTAAGGTATCTGAACCGGTCTCTGAGGAGATTCAGGTTCAAGATGTTAACCATTCCTACCATCGTGAGTCAGATCCAGGCCAAGGACTGGTTCGTCACGATAGATTTAAAAGACGCCTATTTTCATGTCTCCATCCTTCCTTGCCACAGGAAGTTTCTGAGGTTCGCCGGGGCAAAGCGCATCAATATCGAGTACTTCCGCTTTGGTCTAGCTCTTTCCTCGCACATTCACCAAGTGCATGGATGCAGCTCTGGCTCCACTGAGACTTCAGGGCATCCGGTACTGAATTATATCGACGACTGGCTAATACTGGCACAGTCATACGATATGGCAGTACGACATCGAGATGTAGTTCTAGCACATATCCAATGCTTGGGGCTGAGACTCAACACGAAGAAGCGCCAGCCCAGAAAACGAAGTTTTCTGGGTATAATATGGGATTCAATTTCGATGCGGGCACATCTGTCTCCGCGCGAGTCAAGACCATTCTGGCGGTAGTCTCAGAAATAAAGCTGGGCCACAGCATCACTGTAAAACACTTCCAAAAAGTGGTGGGACATCTAGCAGCAGCGGCCAACGTTATTCCGCTCGGCCTGCTACACATGAGGGCCCTACAGTGGTGGCTAAAACCAAGGGGTTTTCCTCCAGAAGGAACCCGTTCCGTATGATCAGAGCAACGCGCAAATGCCTTCGGGCTCTGAGAATATGGAAGGAAATTTGGTTTCTGTCCCAGGGGCCAGTGCTGGGAGCATCATGTTGCCGGAAAACCGTTTCAACAGATGCCTCCCTTACTGGTTGGGGCGCGTCATGGAAGGCCGCGGCGAGGGGTCCGTGGGACGACCGTCATTCCACTTGGCACATAAATTGCCTGGAAATGCTGGCGGTTTACAGAGCTCTGAGGAGCTTCTTCCCGAACTTCGCGGCACCACGCTTCTGGTCCGCACGGACAATATGGCAGTCGTGGCATACCTGAATCGCCAGGGGTTGAGATCGCGCCCTATGCAAATTGGCGATCTCATTCTCCTTTGGTCACAGGAGAGACTGTTATCCCTCAGGGCGATGTATATCCCGGGATACAGAATCAGGGGCAGACATCCTGTCGAGGCAGGGGCTGAGGCCCGGGAGTGGCGGCTCCACCCAGAGGTGGTGGAGGCCATGTGCAAGAGGTTCGGCCCAGTGGAAGTGGACCTGTTTGCGTCTCGAGAGACGTCCCACTGTCCACTGTGAGCCACGCATCCAGCCCCCCTGGGGTTGGATGCGATGGTTCAGACGTGGCCGAGGCTGCGTCTGTATGCATTTCCCCCGATTGCTCTGCTCCCGGGAGTCCTGGAGAGGGTCCGTCAACAAGGGGTCAGCCTACTTCTGGTAGCACCCCGTTGGCCGACCAGTATGGTTCTCGGATGTAATAGATCTGCTGGTGGGTCCCCCGTGGCAGGTCCCTCTGAGGAGGGACCTCCTATCGCAGGCAGGGGGCACGATATTTCACCCCCGCCCCGAAATATGGAGCCTCTGGGTCTGGCCCCTGAGGGGGCCAGGTACCGGGAGGAGGGGCTGCCAGCAGACGTTATAGAGACCCTACTTAGCTCTAGGGCCCGTCACGAGGAGATTGTACAGCCTCAAGTGGAATGTCTTCGCCACTTGGTGTAGAGAGCGTGAGGTGGACCCAGTTAACTGCCCGGTGGCTTCAGTGCTGGAGTTCCTCCAAGATCGCTTCTCTGCGGGTCTAACCCCGTCCACACTCAAGGTGTACGTGGCTGCCATTGCGGCTTTCCACACTCCTACGGGTGATGGGCCTTTGGGTAGGCACCATTTGGTTGTACGCTTCTCCGTGGGGCACGAAGGATGAGGCCTGTAGTCCGTCAGAGTACCAACATGGATTTGGCAGTGGTTCTCGAGGGTTGGCTGAGGCCCCTTGAACCACTGGAGTCGGCAGACCCCAAGTATCTGACGTTGAAAGTAGCTTTCCTCCTGGCTATAACTTCTCTTAGGAGAGTGGGAGATCTTCAGGCCTTGGCAGTTACGCCAACTTGCCTGGAGTTTGCCCCGGAGGAGTTAAAGCGGTACTGCACCCTAGACCTGGCTACGTGCCCAAGGTCCCTTCCGGGTGGTCAGGTCCTTGGTTCTTCAGGCGTTTCATCCTCCGCCTCACGTGCGGCGGAAGAAGGGAGACTGTTCCTCTTATGCCCGGTTCGGGCCTTGAGGGTTTATCTGGAAAGGTCAGCTCAGTGGAGGTTATCAGACCAGCTGTTAGTGTGTTTTGGCTCACCCAAGAAAGGGTTGCCTGCATCAACCCCTACTATCAGTAATTGGATTGTGCAGGCAATAGCTTTGGCATATCAGGTGCGCAATATGCCTTCACCTATAGCCTTGAGGGCCCATTCCACCAGAGGCATGGCCTCCTCGGTGGCCCTCATGTCCGGAGTCCCTATGCAGGACATCTGTGAAGCGGCTGGTTGGGCTACTCAGCACACTTTTATAAGGTTTTATAGCTTACACCTCCCGGCGACACCCGGCGGCAGGGTACTCCAGTCCTAATTGTGCCTGGTCTCCAGTTTCACGTTAGGGCAGGCGTATCCTTGATGTGGCCTAGTGGGTACTCGTTCCCCAAATTCGTCGTTCCGACGCAGTGCGAAGTTCCCTCGATATAGGGAACGTCTCGGGTTATGTATATAACCCTTGTTCCCTGAGAGGGAACGAGCACTGCGTCTCGTCGCCACACCGCATATCGCCTGAGAGCGCTTTGTTTCATCGCGATAATTGACGCTACAATGCGCCGGGCTCCCCTTTATAGCTTCCGGGTATGCCGTCACATCTACGTCATGACGTAGCACCAATCAGGATTGGACTAGTTTCATTCATACTTCAGATGCGTTGATGCTTAGGGAGCATCCCCAAATTCGTCGTTCCGACGCAGTGCTCGTTCCCTCTCAGGGAACAAGGGTTATATACATAACCCGAGACGTTTTCCTGCATTTAATTTTTTGATTTCACTTTATTTTGATGGTCCCTTTAACACATCCACAAGTAGCATTGCACCTACATGTCTAACTCTCATTGGAGTGTTAATAGAGTATTAGTAGACTGGAAGGCTTATGGTTGGAGTAAATTGGCATGTAGTTGCAGTTACTTATAGTCAGTAGAGTGTCTGTTAGGGATCAACATTTTAAAGAGTTAGCAGATATTAAAGCAGACAGTCTAGGCTTCTCTAATGAGAGAAGACATGTAGATTCTAAGTTACTTATAGTCAACATAATGTTCAAAATGGCCCATCTGAATAAAGTTTTACCATTTTTCTTTTCTTATTTGATGAGTTATTGTGATTTATGAATGATAGATGACGGCTGCGCTTTCTCAAATTCCCATATTAATCAAAATCAAACGGCCGAAAGACCAAATCCATGTTGCACGTCACTTTCGGACAACTTTTTTCTTGAATTACCGCTGCGTGTGAATTGTGCTCAAAAAACGTTGACTCTTCTCTGAGCAGCTGACATTATCCATATTTTCAATAAACAGGAAAAAAATCCTGTCCAGTTATAAAGTGTTTTCTGTGTTCCCTTTCAAGGGAACTCGAGCTGCGTCACCGCTTTGGGAACGCCTCTGCGTGATTGCGTCGTGAAGCACGTATGCCATCCATCCAATAGAGAGAGTACGTCATGGCGGGTGACGTCATAGACCCGGAAACTATAAAGCACCCCGGCAAACACACGCCTTTAGCTTCTGTTGCCTTCAACAAGCGCTCTGTGTTCATTCTGTCCAATCTGTGTTGTGTCTGAGTTCAGACTTTGTTGTTTTGAGAGAAAAATATGGCGAGCGAACAGCATTTCGTTAGGTGTGTGCCTCCCTGCTCACGTTTCATTACGGGTGGGGACACACACTCGATGTGTGTTGTTTGTTTGGGAGAGCAGCACGCGCAGGCGGGTCCCGCTGCTGCTGAGGCACAGCGACGGCTCATGTCGTGGGGTTCGCAGATGGATCTGGTGGAGGGGTTTGAGACGGGCCCCGCCCTATCTCAGCCTTCACCCGCCAGATCCGGCGCCGCGTCTCTGGGTTCGGGAGCCCGCGCTGCGGTTTCTCCCGCCCGGGGGGCGGCCGCGGCATTGCAGCTATCCTACTCCGAAGAGGTCGATATCTGCACTGTCGATGCAGGGATTGAGGACTCGCCACTTCAATCCCCTGCAAGTGAGGAGCTCATGGAGGTTTTGAGCAGAGCTGTGGCCAGATTAAACATCGACTGGCCACATGAGCATAATGAGCGAGCTACTGTAAAAAGTACGAGCGCTTTCTCCTCGCGCTCTGCTCAGCCTCCACGTAGGAGTCTGCCGTTTTTCCCCGATCTCCACACCGAGGTGTCGAGATCGTGGAGGCGGCCCGTGTCTGCACGTGTTTTCAACCCAGGCACATCTGTGTATAGTAACATCTCTGGGTTGAAAAGGCACGGTTATGGTCAGATGCCTCGGGTTGAAGAGACGCTTGCGAGCCATCTCTCGCCTGAATCGGCATCTGCCATAAAGGCTCCAGCTTTACCCACAAAGCCCCTAAAAACTACATCAACGCTAGTGGGTAAAGCATACTCGGCAGCAGGTCAGGCCGCCACATGTCTGCATACTATGGCCATTATACAGGCATACCAGGCTGACCTGCTGAAAGACCTGGGGGAGAGCCACGAGATCGGAGCTGAGGTCATTACTGAGCTCCGATCCACAGCAGATCTCGCTCTCCGGGCCACCAAGGAGACGGCCAGGTGTGTTGGCCGTTCTATGGCAGCCCTGGTGGCCTCGGAGAGACAGTTGTGGCTCAACCTTACGGAGATAAGGGAGAGAGATAAGAGCTTTCTGATCGATGCGCCGCTGGCTCCAGGAGGTCTGTTCGGTGGCGCCGTCAATACCGTCCACCGACAGGTTCCTGGAGGCCAAAAGCAGTCGGCGGCGCTCAAGCAGTTCCTCCCGTAAGGCCCAGGTCTCGCCTGCTGCTGGGCGGAGCAGCAGGCGCCGAGCACGAGCTCCTCCCATAGGGTGCAGCAAAGTGAGTGTCGCCACTCGTATGGCCCCACAAAAGGGCAGTCGGGTGCGCGGCACTCACAGGCGCAGCCTCCAAGTCCAGGGCCGATCTGAGGACGGTCATTGTGGCGAGGAAGGCTACGCCAAAGAGGTCCTGACGCCTGCGGGCCCAGGACAGTGAGGGTGATCCTCCGCGGGCGGACGGTGCTTACCGCAGTATACGGTACCCGTGACGTCCGCGGTACTCACGGGCCAACCCACCAACCCCGCCCGAGCGCCGGGCGTGGGAGGCCCCACGGGTCATCCGAGGATGGCCCGCACTTCGCGGGAGGGAGTTGGTGCCGTTGGGTCGGCTGTTCCCTGCCGGTTCGCCGCTTCAGGGCGCTGTACTCACGCACGGAGCACATCAGAGGCCAGCCTCGAGAGGCTGGTACCCTTAGTAGATTTTGTGTCGGAATGGGAAAATCTGCCGCATATTTCTCAGTGGGTCCTGCGATGTATAAGGGTGGGGTACGCCATTCAGTTCAGATGTCGCCCCCAGTTTCAACGGGTTCTGCCTACGTCGTGGGCCCCGAACAGGCTCTGGTGATGTCTCAGGAAGTACAGACTCTGCTGCAAAGGGGCTATAGAGAGGGTTCCCCCCCCAGACAGGGAGTCAGGCTTTTACAGCCGGTACTTCATAGTGCCAAAGAAGGATGGAGGGCTGCGCCCCATCTTAGATCTACGCATTCTGAACCGGGCAGTGGCAAGGCTCAAGTTCAGGATGCTCACACTCAAACAGATCGTGTCTCAGATCAGGTCCGAGGACTGGTTTGTCACGATAGATCTCAAAGATGCATATTTTCATATCTCCATCCTTCCGCAGCACAGGAAGTATCTGAGGTTCGCTTTCAGGGGAGAAGCGTACCAGTATCGGGTGCTTCCTTTCGGTCTAGCCCTTTCACCCCGCACGTTCACGAAGTGTTTGGACGCTGCTCTGGTCTCCTTGCGGCTGCAGGGGGTCCGGATTCTCAATTATATAGACGACTGGCTGATCATGGCACGGTCAGCTCGTCTCACGGTTCAACATCGAGATGTTGTTCTCGCACACATGAGGAGGTTGGGGCTGAGGCTCAACCCCAAGAAGAGTGTTCTGTCTCCTGTGCAAAAGATCACTTATCTCGGTGTGAGTTGGGATTCGGTCTCTATGCAGGCCCGCTTATCAGAGCCTCGTGCAGGGTCGATCCTCTCAGCCATGAACGGGGTGAAACTAGATCAGCCACTCACTGTGAAACAGTTCCAGAGACTGTTAGGTCTAATGGCAGCAGCGTCCAACGTGATTCCTTCGGGCCTGCTGTACATGAGGCCACTGCAGTGGTGGCTCAAGACCAGGGGGTTTTCCCCGAGGGGAAATCCTTTTCGCGTAATCAAGCCAACGCGGCGATGTCTCCGCGCCTTGGTTATGTGGAAGGACCCTTGGTTCCTGACCCAAGGCCCAACCCTGGGGGCACCGTGTCGGCGCGCGTCTCTGACCACGGATGCCTCCCTGACGGGCTGGGGGGCGATCATGAGTGGTCGCCCGGCCCAGGGTCTGTGGCAGGAACACCACCGTTCGTGGCACATGCATTGCCTAGAAATGTTGGCAGTGTTTCTAGCACTAAAACACTTCCTGCCACATCTCAGGGGCCATCATGTGCTGGTGAGCACAGACAGCACATCGGTGGTGTCCTATATCAACCATCAGGGGGTTTGAGGTCCCGTCGGTTGTACAAGCTGGCGCGCCTTATGCTCCTCTGGGCTCAAGGGAAATTGTTGTCAGTCAGGGCAATATATATTCCGGGGAGCCAGAATGTGGAAGCAGACATCCTGTCGAGGCAGGGGCCGAGGCCCGGGGAGTGGAGACTCCACACCGAGGTGGTGGAGCTCCTTTGGGAGAAGTTCGGCAGGGCCCAGGTGGACCTGTTCGCCACGCACTAAAAATTCGCACTGTCGCCTGTGGTTCTCCTGTCGCATCCAGCTCCTCTGGGACTGGATGCGATGGTGCAGGAGTGGCCGAGGCTGCCCCTGTACGCTTTCCCCCCAATTGCTCTGCTTCCGGGAGTTCTAGAGAGAGTGCGCCGGGGACGGGCCCGTCTTCTGCTAGTAGCCCCGTTCTGGCCGGGTCGAGTATGGTTCTCGGACCTGGTATCTCTCCTCGACGGCTCTCCTGGAGATTCCGATCAGGAGGACCTTCTCTCAGGCGGGCGGCGATTCGTACACCCTCGCCCGGAGTTGTGGAAACTGTGGGCTTGGCCTCTGAGGGGCCCAGCTCATAAGTTCCGGTCTCTCAACTGAGGTTGTGGAGACCATTCTACACTCCAGAGCTCCTCCACGAGGAAACTGTACTATCTGAAGTGGAGACTCTTCACCGTATGGTGTCGAGAACGCCTGTGGATCCAGTTAACTGCCCTGCGAGCGGTGCTGGAATTCCTGCAGGATAGATTCTCTGCTGGGCTAGCCCCCTCCACACTGAAGGTGTATGTGGCGGCCATAGCGGCCTACCACACTCCTTTGAGTGGAGTGTCTATCGGGCGACACCCGCTAGTAACCCGTTTCCTCCGTGGAACCTTGAGGCTGAGGCCTGCGACACGCACTAGGGTGCCGGCCTGGGACCTCTCTATAGTCCTGCAAGGCCTTTCCGAGGCTCCTTTCGAGCCGATGGAGGAAGTCACGGATAAGTTCCTTACCCTTAAGACAGTGTTTTTCTGGCTATTTCTTCCTGAAGAGGATCGGGACGGATTTGCAAGCTCTCTCTGTGGCACGCTCGTGCTTGGAATTTGCTCCGGGTATGGCTAAAGCGTTTCTCGCGCCGAGGCCCGGGTATGTTCCCAAGGTCCTCACTAACCCGGTGAGGCCTATTGTCCTTCAAGCCTTTTGTCCGCCTCCGTTCTGACGTCCAGACCGGGAGAGATTGAATCTGCTTTGTCCAGTTCGCGCCTTAGACGCATATGTCCACAGAGCTGCCCTGTGGAGGAAAACTGACCAGCTTTTTGTCTGTTACGGGCCGCCTCGAGGGGGCCCAGTGTCAAAGCAGAGGATGAGCAAGTGGGTGGTCGAGGCCATCTCACTCGCTATGAGGCGGCCGGGCGGCCTTCCCCTATGGCCGCTCGGTCCCACTCTACTAGGAGTATGGCTGCCTCCCAGGCACTATTGGCAGGAGCCTCCTGCAGGATGTTTGTGATGCGGCAGGGTGGTCCTCGCCTCATACCTTCATCCGGTTTTATGAGCTGGATGTTAATACTACTCCGGGGTCTCGGGTGCTCGCCTCTCAACCATGAAGCACAGACGGGCATCGGACTCGTATGGGGCGTGGGTATTCGTTCCCAAATCGGTGACGCAGCTCGAGTTCCCTTGAAAGGGAACGCTCGGTTACATATGTAACCTTAGTTCCTGAGTAGGAACGAGACGCTGCGTCACCAAGCCATACTCCCCGCATGCCCGCAAGCGCCTTGTCTCAGGCCTTCTCCAGAAGCTAAAGGCGTGTGTTTGCCGGGGTGCTTTATAGTTTCCGGGTCTATGATGTCACCCGCCATGACGAACTCTCTCTCTATTGGATGGATGGCATACGTGCTTCACGACGCAATCACGCAGAGGCGTTCCCAAAGCGGTGACGCAGCGTCTCGTTCCCTACTCAGGGAACTAAGGTTACATATGTGTCAAATCTTTCGCAATGTTCTAACAGACCGGATTCACACACAGTGCATCTGCTAATGTACGATTCGTGACCTAATGACTAATTTGAACCAAATTATTTTAACAGACGCCGGGTTGTGTCTTTTGGTTTCCGTCAACATCACGGTATCAACGTTTAGAAATTATTTTTTTTTACATTTGTGAATAGATTCAGAATCGACCATGTCCGCATCGCGATGCATCTACGAATCGATCGACACTGTACTGCCGGTGAAACAGTATGCTATTTTTATTTATCCGCCACGATGGCCGGTAGGTGACGCAAGTTTACCTGCCACAACACAAAATCACCCGCATTTGGCTGGTGGCGGGTGCTAATTTCCATCCCTGCATAACCTTGAGACTCCCCCTTAAGCTGCCTCATTGTCATGGCATCCTCAATAAACATGACTCCGATTGTTTGAATATTCCTAGTTAATAATTCTTTAAATCGATACGCCATCCTCAAAACAACCCGTCTCCAGCGTGTTGCCGCCAATCTTTTGAATATTACACTTGTCTCCGGCTTAATGACTCCGATATTTAAAAAAATATATATTTTTAATAATTATTTAATCGATACATCATCCTCAATAAACTCGTCTCTGGCATGTTGCCTCAGATCTTTTGAATATTCAGATCTATTATGACCTCTGACCTTTAAAATTGCCAGAATAATAATAATACGCTGTTTGTTAATTGGCCAGAGGAGAAATGGCACCCCGAATGAGCCTGGTTTCTCCCAAGGTTTATTTTTCTCCATTAGGTCACCTGATAGGGTTTTGGTTTCCTTGCCACTGTCAACTCTGGCTTGGCTTGCTCAGTTTGGGAAAAACAATTTTTCAAATAAATTACCAAATAAATCTAATTATTACACTAAATTAACCATATAGACCAAATTACTGATCTAATTACTGATCTAAAGCCCACATTGTTACTGTATGATAATTGAAATATATTCTGTTGCATTATTTTTCTGTTTAACACACTGAAGCTGCTTTGAAACAATCTGCATTCTCACAAACGCGCTATATAAATAAAGTTGACCTGACTTGACTTGATCATCCTTTATCAGTGCCGACCCTAAGCACATAGCCAAGATAACAAAAGAGTGGCTACGGGACAACTTTGTGAATGTCCTTGAGTGCCAAAAAAGATCCCAGCCTTGAACCGATTGAACATCTCTGGAGAGATCTGAAAATGGCTGTGCACCAATGCTCCCCATACAACGTGATGGAGCTTGGGCAACAGTGGTCGAATACTTGAGTACTCGAACGTGACAGCGACAAAAATATATTTGTCTATTTTTCTGATTGGTTATTGCGGCTTTTTGGGTGGTAACTGAGGTCTGATTGTTTAGGGTTAGACAGCACGCCTAGTTCCCTGTGTATCAGCGCACTGATCAAGGAAATGAGATTAAACAATGAGAATAAAGGCTACATCAGAGCGCGGTCAAATTCACATGTGCATTCGCATGCAGATCATCCTTTTCTGCAGATTAAAATTGTAAGATTATTTTTATGTTGTCTATATCTGATTAATCTCATATAGGACGAGTTTGGTCGAGTTTAATAATCAGCTAGCAAAGCGCTGCTGTTATATCAGCTGGTGTTCATTCTCTTCAGTTTCAGCTCAAATGAGAACAGCCCAACATTATCGAATCTGGATTCCAGACGGTCATATTCATTTTAAATAGGCTATTTCTTTTTCAAAATTATTGATGATATTAATAATGCATCAGTGGTATTTTGTTCTCGTGTTTAGTAGATGTTTTATTTAAAGTTGTTTTATTTAAAGTGCTGTCTGTAATCACTTCATGAAAAATTTACTTATGTGCAGCGCTAATCTGTCATGTATAGCATTATAAAGAGAACACGATTGTAGGCCTAATAGTGTTGTAAATTCTCTGTGCTTTCGTTGCCCCATGTATCGTCGTTGTTAAGGGAAAAGCGCATTCAAAATGAGTTTCCCTTTCAAACCATAGCCTGTAAAATATGGCCAAGTTCATGTGCACATTCGCGTCCTTTTGGTCAATCTCAGATAAATCTCATATAGGACGAGTTTGGTTGAGTTTATTAAACCACTAGCAAAGCTCTGCAGGGTGGTCTATTCATAGTTTCAGCTCAAATACAATGCCCGATATTATTGACTGGGTTATTTGAGATGGTTATTTTGTTTTTAGATGTTTCTTTTTCAAAGACATTTATGCATCATAATCTAGCAGTTATTTTTTATAGTCATATGATCATGTTTTTATGTCAACATTAATTTTCGTCTTAAAATAGTTTAATATCTCCATGATGGAGACGCCCCGCCCCCCCACACAAGCCCCGCCTGCCAGTACTCGAGTACTCGTTTTTGAGACCTATCGATGATCTAAATGAGAAATTGACAAAAATTCCCATCCCTACTTGAGAGGTCCTGCAAAGAAAAGTTGGTGCCAAAAAATAGGAGCTTATAAACAGGTGTGCCAAGATTGTAACTTCACACTCAAAAAGACTGTAATTGATGCCAAAGGTACGGTGGCCGAGAGAGCTCAACGCACTGCAAATAAGAAAACACATGCAAATATAAAAAAAACACAAAAAATTAATCTTCATCAATTTGACAACACATGCGCTGCAAAGTCCACAACACATGCAAATACAAAAAAAGTGCTGCAAATAACACAGACCACAACGGAAATGTTTCCAGGGGACCCCAATAAGTGACGAACCCTTCTGGGACCTGCTATATTGTTTCATTTTCTACTTGCCAGTGGTGTTGATAATGTAACCGCTACTTTTTGAAACATTAGCAATTATTTAATTAATTCATTGTTTTGTCTCCATTATTTAGGCTAATAATATAAAAAGAGACCAGGCAATTATACGATCAAGATGTTTACATAAACAAATTTGCAGCACATTTTTTGTATTTGCATGTGTTGTGGACTTTGGAGCGCATGTGTTGTCAACTTGATGAAGATGTTTTTTTTTTATTTGCTGGTGTTTTTTTATATTTGCTGGTGTTTTCTTATTTGCAGTGCGTTGAGCTCTCTTGACCACCGTACAAAGGTGCTTCAACAAAGTATTGAGCAAAGGCTGTGAATACTTATGTACATGTGATTTTGTTTTTAATTTTTAATACATTTGCAAAGATGACATGAAAAAAACATGAAACTTCTTTCATGTTGTCATAATGGGGCATTGTTTCTATGAATTTTGAGGAAAATAATGACTTGAATCCATTTTGGAATAAGGCTGTTAACTGTCACGGAACAGGAATCAACAGATGGCAGGCAGAGAAGTAGGATCTGAATCCAGCTGAAATTGAATATAAAAAAAATCAAAAACCAGGAACGAAGTAACCCTGATGAAAAACACAAACACGGGTAACAGAGAACAATGACCAACAGAGAACAACTGAATCACAGGGGCATAAATACACACAAGGAAACAAGGCTAACAAGATAACAAGGGGATTGGGGAATGGGAAATACCTGGGAAAACTAATCAAAATGAAAAACTACAAGAACTACAAAACTCCACAGGAAACAGGACACAGAAAAGAACACAGACAATGCACAGATAAACTACAACATAAAAGTCTCACAGAGTGCCAGACACAGAACAGATGTGAAATTACCCCGCCTCAAAGGAGCGGCTTCCAGACACTCCAGAACCAGACACGGAGGGAGGTGAAGTGGTGGCGGAACAGGGGGAGGGATGAAGGGTCAGGAGCATACACTGGAAGCAGGTTGGGACCTGGGGTGGATCGGATGGCCTGGGTGGAACAGGCTGGTCCGGTAACTTTGGTGGCACAGACTGTTCAGGTGGCTTGGGTGGCACAGGCAGGTCAGGTGACCAGTCTGACTCAGATGGGTCAGGTGGCCTGGTTGGAACAGGCAGGTCACTGGGTGGGGACACAGACTGATAGTTGGCTTATGCTGACAACAGGTCACCGGCTTGAATCCAGACTGGTGTGGAGCCCTCTACAGACTCCTCTGTGCGCGGGCTAGCCACGGCAAGGGAATACACTTGGACAACTCAGGACACTCCTCCAAGACTACTGCGGGCTGCTCAAAAACAAGCCAGAGTCTCCAGAAGAGGCCCTGTGTTCCTCCCAAGCACGTAGGACTGCTGCCACAAAGAACCCGAGCACAGTCTTCCTGGCCGTGTCAGGACTCAGGACCACCGGGACTTGGACCACCGGGCTCAAGTTCACCGGAACTGGGACCACCGGAACTGGGACCACCAGACTCAAATTCACCAGAATTGGGACCACCATAAACGGGTGCACCGGAACAGGGACCACCGGACTCGGAACCATCAATCTCCCCGCTGGATCCATTCTTGGGTCGGTCGTTCTGTCACGGAACAGGAATCAACAGACGGCAGGCAGAGAAGTAGGATCCAAATGCAGGGGAAATTTTATTAAAAAAAAAAAGCAGGAACCAAGTAACACTGATGAAAACCACAAACACGGGGACCAGAGAACAATGAACACCTGCATAACAGCAAACAACGACAGACAGAGAACAACTGAATCACGGGGGAACACACAAGGGAACAAGGCTAACAAGATAACAAGGGGAGTGGTGAATGAGAAAAACAATCTTATTTCTGTTTTGGACAGGAGCAAGAAACAAGAGTTCAATTTTTCTCACCCCATTGGCAGATAATTTAGCTTGTTTAAAGCAAAAACTCACTTCCTTTTGATATTTTTCCCCAGAAAACAAGAGAAAATATATCTTGTCATTTTACTTGTCTAGTAAATGCATCTTGATTTAAGAATTTATAAATATTTGGACTGGAAACAAGAAAAATTACTAAGTAAGAAGAGCATTTTTTGCAGTGCACCAACCAGAGGTACTTCCTCATCTATGTGGCTTTATTTATATCGCATCCTAGCTGCTATCAGCACGCCGCACAATATGAGAACTCCTTTAATCCCACCTCCTCCCCAGCGCCAACTGTAGAGATCTGCAATGGGGTTATATCATTCTGCAGCAGCCTTTGCTTGTTGTTATCTTGACCAAGCTGAACTTTTGTATTTGCTCAACAGCAGCAGCAGCAGCTTAGCAGATCTCATCCACCGAAATCAAGCCTATGAACATTCCTGCTCTATAATATAAAATGCTGGTTGAATTTATTCACTCCGAGAGTTGTCATGATTGAACTACAAAACTCCACAGGAAACAGGACACAGAAAAGAACACAGAAAATGCACAAAAGTCCCACAGAGTGCCAGACACAGAACAGCTGTGACAGTAACATAAAAAAGCGCTATGAATACTTTCGGGATGCACTGTAGCTGGCCATCTTTGTCAAGTCAAGTCAACTTTATTTATATAGCGCTTTTAACAATGCATTGTTGTTTCAAAGCAGCTTTACAGTGTTAAACAGAAAAAAATATGCAACAGAATATATTTAGATTATCATACAGTAACAATTTGGGCTTTAGATCAGTAATTAGATAAGTAATTTAGTCTATATGGTTCATTTAGTTTAATAATTAGATTTATTTGGACATTTATTTGAAAAATGTTGTGTCCCCAACTGAGCAAGCCAAGCCAGAGGCGACAGTGGCAAGGAAACCAAAACCCCATCAGGAGACCTAATGGAGAAAAATAAACCTTGGGAGAAACCAGGCTCAGTCGGGGTGCCAGTTCTCATCTGGCCAATTAACAAAAAGCGTATTATTATTATTCTGGCAATTTTACAGGTTAGAGGTAATAATAGATTGGAATATTCGAAAGGTCCGAGGCAACACACCGGAGATGGGGTTTATTGAGGACGATGTATCGATCAAAATTATTAAATATAAATAATTTGAAATATCGGAATCATTATGCCGGAGACAGGTTTTATTGAGGAAGAAGTATTGATTAACCAATTACTAAAGTGTAATATTCGAAAGATCGGTGGCAACACGCTGGAGATGGGTTGTTTTGAGGATGACATATCGATTTAAAGAATTATTAACAAGGAATATTCAAACAATCGGAGTCATCATGCCGGAAACAGGTTTATTGAGGATGCCGTGTCGATGAGGCAACATAAGGGGGAGTCTAATGACACAGTCTCTGCAGACACTTCAGGGTCATGTGTTGGTGACATCTGGGTGCAGGTCCACCGTCTGATCTGGATACATCTTTGCTTAAATCATCCTCTTATACTTTTCAATTTTAATTACAAAAAGCCAATGAAATATTTTCATACGTAATCGGCTGCAATTATAGTAATTTGTTCTTGTGAATAGACCAATTAAAGTTTAACGGATTTAGCTAATTAAATTTGTATATTAAATTTACTTTAATGATCTATTTTTTGCACCTCTGACAAAGTTAGATGAAGGTGGAAGAAGGATCCCTTTTAATAGTTAAACATTTTTTTTATTTATAATATAAAAAAAGATATATTTAATTATGTAAATGCAATTAAATGTGAAAACATAAGCATGTTTTTGGCAAGATATTGCTACCTTTTAATTTAGTAAAATTTTGAAACAGTGTAGCTTGATGATGCCGTGATTGAGAGTGGAATCTTGGGAGTTGTAGTCTTCATCTCACAGCAGTGGAAAAGAATCAGGATGGGACAGAAATCATGTTCATGGATGAGATTAATGTTACTGTAGTATGAAGCAGAGCAGGGCTGAGTGTTGTGGGAGCTGAGCGAGGCTCAAATGTCCTTAAGTGGACCCTTAGGTTTTTTTCTTGCAACACATGTTTCACTAAGGGTACCCTTAACCTTAAAACTAAGGGTTTTCTTAACTTAAAGGGATCCCCTTGTGTTAAGACTCGTATGGCTTAATATATCATAAATTATGTCTCTTACGGAAATATGTAGTAGAAAACCCATTAAAGATCTACGTTATTTAAAAAATCCATTATATATTTGGATAATGGCCGGTGCCATTTTGTTTGTGTTCTAGGTCGATGATGTAGAATGGTTGCACACGCCAATCAACTGGCACTCGGCAATCGTAGCTATTTTTACCACAACACAACACCCAAATTGTTTCAGAGTTAAACAAAACCAATTAATTGCTTTGTAATTGCATTTAGTGCACACAAACTCACTCTCTCTCACACACACACACACACACACACACACACACACACACACACACACACACATGTTGTGTTTCCATGTTTTATGGGGACATTCCATAGGCGTAATGCATTTTATACTGTACAAACCGTATTTTCTATCCCCCTACACTGCCCCTGCCCCTAAACCTACCCATCACAGGAGACATGCTGCATTTTACATTTTCAAAAACATCACTTAGTGTGATTTATAAGATGTTTTCCTCATGGGGACCAAAAAATGTCCCCACAAGGACAAAAATTTGATATTGTTATCTTTGTGGGGACATTTTGTCCCCATACCGTAGGGATTACCAGTCCACACACACACACACACACACACACACACACACACACACACACACACACACACACACACACACACACACACACACACACACACACACACACACACACACACACACACACACACACACACACACACACACACACACACACACACACACACACACACACACACACACACACACACACACACACACACACACACACACACACACACACACACACACACACACACACACACACACACACACACACACACACACACACACACACACACACACACACACACACACACACACACACACACACAAAGCCAAACAAGTCTTAACACCAGGGAATCCCTTTAAGGGCTTTAATGCAACCGGGCCCTGGACTTTGACCGGGCCAGTGCAAAACCTTGATTCTCTTCTTTTTCCAAATTCTGTTGTATATTTGTAGGTGTGCTTGGGATCTTTGTCCTGTTGCATGGCCCAATTTTGGCCAAGCTTATCATTTAGAACACTGACTCTAGAGTCTCACAATCTCACATTTGACTCTAGAATACTTTGATATTGACACCTTTCAATAAGAACCAGCATTAACTTCTTGAGCAATTTGAGCTACAGGAGCTTGTCTGTTTGATTGGACCAAACGCGCCAGCCTTCGCTCCTCATGTGCATCAATGAGCCTTGGAGGACAAAATGTTCACTTGAACATTTATATCCCACCCACTAACAGGTGCCATGACGAACACACAATCAGTGTTATTTATGGGTTTCAGTCACGTGACTTTTGTAGCAGCTGCCATCTTTAGGACCTTTGTGTAGCCCTCTGCGTGACTGCTTGGTAATCAAAAAGATGTCACACGCCAAAATAGCGCACCTCACCACTGACGAAAAGCAACAGTATTTAAAGAAAATAGATACTTTAGGATTAGATCCTTATTCACTGCCAAACGAACTGCTGACGCCACTGAAGTCTAGTAAAAACTTGCCAAATTTGACGTTTGGTGATGTTTATATACCTCGTCCACAATCCCTCTCCATACACCGGCGAGGCTCAAGGCATTTGAAAGCACTGAAGACTACCATTACTTCACCTCAGGATGGGTTAATGATGCCAAAATTTATCTGAAGACGAAGAAAATGTTCTTGTTCACAGGAAAGGTATGTGGAAGTCTGTTATTCAAATTATTTTAACGTTACACGAATAGTTTACGCGTTATAGTGTAATTCACTAAACTGAATTGCCCAATAATGATGGTAAAGCACATTGCTTTATATTATCAGTCACGTCAGGACACCTTTTATGTAATGAAAAGTAATTTAGCATACTAACGCTACTGAAGCAGGTAGCAACATTACATAATTCATCCATTTAACTAAAGTTACTCATATACAGGTCCTTCAAAAAAAATTAGCATATTGTGAAAAAAGTTCATTATTTTCCATAATGTAGTGATAAAATTTTACTTTCATATATTTTAGCTTCATTGCACACCAACTGAAATATTTCAGGTCTTTTATTGTTTTAATACTGATGATTTTGGCATATAGCTCATGAAAACCCAAAATTCCTATCTCAACAAATTAGCGTATCATGAAAAGGTTCTCTAAACGAGCTATTAACCTAATCATCTGAATCAAGTAATTAACTCTAAACACCTGCAAAAGATTCCTGAGGCTTTTAAAAACTCCCAGCCTGGTTCATTACTCAAAACCGCAATCATGGGTAAGACTGCCGACCTGACTGCTGTCCAGAAGGCCATCATTGACACCCTCAAGTGAGAGGGAAAGACACAGAAAGAAATTTCTGAACGAATAGGCTGTTCCCAGAGTGCTGTATCAAGGCACCTCAGTGGGAAGTCTGTGGGAAGGAAAAAGTGTGGCAAAAAACGCTGCACAACGAGAAGAGGTGACCGGACCCTGAGGAAGATTGTGGAGAAGGACCGACTTCAAAACACCTTTCAATAACATTTCTTGTTTTGGCATGGGCTGTGTTGTACCGAGTTTGAGGCACACTGACTGGGTTCAAGAAGGGTGTGAGAAACCAGGGTTTTAGTGGATAACCAGAGTCACCCAAGAGCACACCCTGCAATTCTCTTCTCTCAAATGCATCATGAATTTGGGAATTCACTCAAATTCTTGAGTCATGGGTTGATCCTGGCCATCGAGCAACACAGTTGAGCACTCTAAGTTTGGCATCACAAATTGCCTGCAAATTAATACTGTGGTAGCCTTTCCTATTAACAAACAATGGCTCATGAGTTAAAGGTGCTTGAATCCTAATGTGTGTTCCATCAATGGCTCCTACTACATTTGGAAATCCAGCAATGTTGAAAAAATCTGCCTTTACCTTGTTCAAGGTAGAGACATCAGTCAGATAAAGTGGAAGTCTACCTGACAGTGCACAAGCAAATCGATGAATAATTATTGATGCTGTAGACTTGTGTACCCCAATTAAGTCTGCAGCTGCATTTATAAAACATCCTGTGGCAAAGAAACGTAGAGCTAGACATAATTGTAGCAGTGGAGGGATGCTAAAATTTCTTGAAGTTTCAGGCCATAGGTGCTCCGCCAAGTCAATTGCTAGTTCTTGTATTGTATGTCTTGGAAATCGTAGCTTCTCCAGCAGTTCCTTTTCACAAAGTACTTCCAATGGGTTTGAACGGTCTTTGAAAACTCTCTTATTATTGCCCTTTCATAAAACCAAAGATTAAAATTTGCCATACTGCAAGACAAATTCGGGCCACTTCTAGAGCATATTTTTCTTTTGACACTTTATTAGTTTCTATGGCGACACCGATTGTAAGTGAAAGTTAGCCAAGGGGGAACCAGTCTCACTTTTTTGTCTTAAATTAGACAAATATAAAATTATATGCAACTGACTTAAAAAGTAAATACCAGTCTTAAAGGAAAAAATGAGACAACTAAATTGTAAGACTAGACTTAAATAGATTTATGCAACCGGCCCCTGGTCTCCACTCCTCTGTTTAGACCCCACGCAGTTAGCAAGTGGCCATCAGGTGGTAGGCCGCTTTAGGCCTCCCTGAGGGAGCGAGTGCCATTTACAGCTACCTCGACAGCTAGCTCGACTGGGGTCAGATGGCAGGAGGCTTCGGGCCTCCCTGAGGGCAAGCCCCACAGGTCGGATGCTCGTGCAGCTAGCACGGTCGGCTTCTCGGTAATATCGGCCTCATAGGCCTCCCTGAGGGGACGGGTCAAGCCGGGTCCCTGCTGCCATTACAGCTAGCCTCTACGGTTGCCTGGAGGGGAACAAGTTCCCTGGATGGGAACATTTAACTGGCTTTACGCTGACAGCTAGTGGTCACCTTCTATCAGTTTCCCGTTTTAGCCGGCAGCACCTGAAGGCGGTTGCATACCCTAGCACGACGAGATGACGCTGCTGCTATGCGGTCCCTACAGGACGGGGACCTGTGTAGGTTGCCAACAGCATGGTTACCTACCAGGCAGGCTTAGGAGCTCCCCTCAAGAGAAGGTCGTCTGTGAGCTTACAGCCGCCTGGGCCTGATCTGTCGGTTGTAGGCCCCTCGGGGCCTCCGCAGTTAGATCGGCACGTAGGCCTGTTCGCAGATCCTAGGATCGAGCGGCTGAGCTTAACTCTCCTTAGCAAGGGTCGGAAAGCACTAAGCTGGACGCCTCTTCGGAGGCGCGTTCCAGAGACTCTGTTTCTCGACGGCCCTGCTCCCTTAATAAACAAATTGCAGCTGGTCCAAAATGCAGCAGCATTGAGTGAGCTCTTGACACATTATACTCCATCATGTCTATTGCGGTCTCAAAATTCTGGCCAGTTGCAAGCGGTCGATCCTTTTCCCATTTAGCACCTTAACCCAGGAACAGTCTTCCTAGCATTGTTCGGGAAGCAGACACACTCTGTCACAGGGTGTCTACAGATATAAACAAGTTAAATTTAAGACTTTTAAGACCTTTTTAATACCACCTTATGTGAAATTTAAGACCAAATCTGTGATGGAAATACGCATTATATTACATACGTATATGTAATATTTAATGCAAAAAGAAAACAAGATATCCCCTTCTTTTTTCATTTATTTATGGCCATTTTACACCATAAAGTAAAATAGAATATAAAATCATTCTGTTATGTCTTTCATAACATAGCTAAAATGTTCACTGATGTCCACTACAGTGTAATGTAACAAAAATAAAAAAATTAAAGCCCAATTTATCCCCATAAATTATAGTATCACCAAAATGTTTGGTGGTATTACAAATTTATTCTGAGGTAATATTAATATTAAGTGCTCTTATTAAAGGTAATAAGAGTGCTCTAGCAGCTTAAAGAGCACCTATTATGGCATTTAAAACGTTCCAAATATTGTTTTAGAAGTCCCCAACAACAGTTTTGCATGCATGCAATGACAAAAATGACTTTAGTTTTCTTATAATATGCATTTATTTTTACCTGTTTTAACAGCGATTCTCAAATGATTCGTTTAGTGATTCACTTTTCAAAACCCCACCTTTACGTGAGGCTAATCTGCGGTGATTGGTCCGATGACCCAGTCAGTTGTGATTGGTAAAGTCTGTGCAGATATTTTCGGAAACGGAACACCCATCACAATTTTACCCTATCAGTTCGAGCCTGAATATGAAGGGGAAACGTCTGGAGATGCGAATGATCAACAAACTCAATCGCAAACACCACGACTGGAGCAGGATTTCTCAATGGTAAGCAATAAGCATCAATGTAAAGTTAGTTGTCACTTCAGGCCAATGGAGTGTTAACTCGATGCATAAACAAAGTTTTTACCAAAAAATAAATAAAAATGCAGTAACGCATGCTACATTACGAGGTATGACTCTATTCTTAAAGAAAACTCTGAAAACAACAACAAACAATTCACATATCTCAATACAATTGTCATTGAAGACATAGAAGCTAAACGGTGCTTACACAACAAACCAAACAATTACTAAGCATGCTACCTAAAACATAAAAACAACAATTATTAATAACACTTACAGTTTGTGATATGGAGGAGGAAGTTGATGCAAATACACTTGGAACTGAACCTTCTGTGGTGTTCTAGAGTAAGCCACTAGAGGGAGCTCTGGTAAGAGAGCATAAAGAATAAGATGATAAGTGAAGTAGTGGTACCATGACATGTGAGAAATAAAGAATACACTGAGTTCAGTCACGGAGTTTGTTACAGTTTATTTTCAAGGCACTCAACATATTGGCGATGAGGATGGCTTTTAGTTTGAGCCAACCCACCCCGTTCCTGCAAACGCCGGGAGAACCGCCGATTCCGTTCAAAGCATGGATTAAAACTTTCGAAAATTTCTTGCTGGCCCTGGGAGAAGAACTATCTACTGCTAGGAAGCGTGCACTTCTAATACACTGCCTCGGAGCGGAGGGGCAAAGACTGTTCTACACCCTAAATGTGAGCCAACAGGGAGACGTACCACTCGACCTTAAGAAAGCTGTGACAGTCACGCGGCAAATTGAAACTGCAACAGCAGAGGCCAAAGCAATGATCACGTCATCGGACAACTCAGTACAAGCAGTTCAACAATACAACAGGCCCCGACGGAGCAAAAGCAAAGCCAGCGCGATGCGCGAATCGCCCAAACCCACCCGTTCACTAACTTGCTACCGCTGTGGATCCGAGCAGCACGCAGCTAATTTTTCTGGATGCCCTGCTAAGGATGCGGTATGCAGGAACTGTAATAAAAAAGGACATTATGCTAAGGCATGTCGTGGAAGCAAACGGGTGAGTGAAATTACAGTGCCTGAAGTGATTGTGTTAAATGTGGAACATTCCGCTCGTGACTGTGGCAAAATAATGTGTACAGTACAAATAAGTGTAAGCACAGGACAAAAACGGGACATTCAGCTAATGGCAGATACTGGATCGGCTGTGTCTATATTACCAATGTCCATTTACACGGCATTGTTCAATCAAGCACCGCTCTCATCGCAGAAACTCAGTCTAGTTAGTTTTGGGGGTGATGCAATGCCAGCCAGCGTTTCATATGGTGACCATTGCACTACTGCAGACTTGTACATCGTACAAAACGGATCAGCTGTGTTTGGCAGAGACCTCTTTACTGGACTGTGTTTACAATTATGTGATGGCAAGATTAGTACAGCCCATTGTGTGAATCCAGTCTCGTCTGTGGCTGCAAGCTCTGAAAACAGACTGGGGTGTGCAAGAGGATTTGTACATCGTGTCACGATGCGGCCTGAGGTTCAACCCGTCCAACAGAAACTCAGGCGGTTACCTTTCTCAATTTGTGATGAGGTGTCCAAAGAATTACAGAAGCTCATAGAACAGGATGTAATCAAGCCTGTAGATGCATCTGAGTGGGTCTCCCCAATAGTGGTCACCAGAAAAAAAGACGGAGGGATCCGGCTCTGCGTCGATTTACGTGAGCCTAATAAAGCCATCGTAGTGGACAGCTTCCCTCTTCCGCATATGGAGGAGATGTTCACAAGCCTTTGTGGCGCTATAATGTTCTCCACATTAGACCTCCAAAGTGCTTACCATCAGGTCGTGTTGCATGAGGACAGTCGAAACATGACTGCATTTATAACGCATGATGGGTTATTCCGCTTTAAAAGGGTTCCGTATGGACTGGCCTCAGCTCCAAGCTGCTTTCAGAGGATGATGTCTGAAATTCTTAAAGGTCAGCCTGGAGTCCATTGCTACTTAGACGATATCATGGTCGCAGGAGCAACACTTAAGGAACATGATGATAACCTGCAATCCGTGCTGCAGCGAATTGAAAAGGCAGGACTGAAACTTAACACAGCAAAGTGTCACTTCAGACAGCCAGAACTGTCATTTCTGGGCCACACGCTGTCAGAGAAGGGATTGCGGCCTGATGCTTCTCATGTCTTTGCAGTGGCAGATGCTCCACCCCCGGCTGACGTGGTCAGTCTTCGTTCATTTCTGGGGCTTACATCATGGTATTCTAAGTTCATACCAAACTTTGCTACAGTGGTGGAGCCACTGCGCATGATTTTACGAGGCTCCGTTCCATTCATGTGGCCACCTGAGGCTCAGGAGAGCTTTGAGACTGTAAAGAGACTGATTGTGAATAGTGCTGCCCTCACACTTTTCAATCCAGAACTAACCACTATCGTGACTACAGACGCCTCAGACTATGGAATTGGAGGGGTTCTTACCCAGCTGCATGCAGACAAAACAGAGAAAACCGTGGCATTTGCCTCACGCACTCTTACAGCAGCAGAAAGGAAGTACTCCACGGTAGAAAAAGAAGCACTAGCATGTGTTTGGGCCACAGAGAGATGGAGGACCTACCTGTGGGGACGACACTTCATACTGCGGACAGATCACAGCCCACTAACCACTCTTTTGACATCGAAGGGTCAAGGCAGAGCAGGTATGCGCATAGCCAGATGGTCAGCTAGGCTGATGGCATTTACGTATGACATTCAGTATAAGCCAGGTTGTGAGAATGTGACTGCAGACTGTTTATCTCGCTTACCACTGCCTAGTACTGAACCAAGTCTGGAACATGATGTTGAAGTTGTAGCACTCACTTCTACGCTCACTACAATAACCAGCTCCGAGTTCAAAGCAGCATGCGATTTGTGTCCCGTGCAAGCCGAGCTGCGCAAACTACTTACTTGAAAATGGCCAAAGTGTGCAAAAGTACTGGATCGTGCATTACGGCCATATTTTCAAGTACGCCATTTACTTTCACTCCAGGATGGTTGTGTGGTGCGTGGGACCAGCCGCCTCATAGTTCCAGAATGTCTCCAGCCTAAGTTTATTGCGCTTGCACACGACACACATCAGGGTATCGTGAGGACGAAAAGGAGGCTGAGAGAACTCTAATGGTGGCCTGGCATGGACGCTCAAGTGGAAACAACAGTCGAATCTTGTGTCACGTGTCAGTTACATGAAAAATCGGCTGTTACATACAGAACACCACTCCAACCTGTGCCATATCCTACTGACGCCTGGGAAAAAGTGGCCATAGACATTATGGGTCCTTTTGATGCAGCACCCGTGGACTGTCGCTTTGTAGTCACTCTGGTGGACTATTACAGTAAGTGGCCGGAAATGGCGTTTGTCTCACATCCTACCACCCAGTCCGTGATTCAGTTCCTTGTCTACAGTGTTTAGTAGAGAGGGGAATCCAAAAGAGCCGATTTCTGACCATGGAGTACAATTCACTTCATACGACTTCAAGCGGTTCTTGCAAAACAGAGGAATCACACACAGGACATCATCTGTGTACTACCCAAGAGCAAACGGAGAAGTCGAACGTTTCAATCGCAGCTTAAAGGATAGCTTACAGACTGCATCACTGGAAGGAAGAGGGTGGAAGGAGTTTACTAAAGACTTTCTGCAGGCATACCGTTCAACGCCGCATGCCACTACACACTGCACGCCAGCTGAGCTCTTGCATGGTAGACCCATGTTAACCAAACTTAACGTTTCGGGTCTTCACTTACCACCTGCAGGTAAACCGCTCTCATCTCAAGAGCTTGCTTCACATGTGAGAGAGAAACAGTCAAAAAGCAAACAGTACAGTGACAGAAAACGCAGTGCAAAGCATGTCTCATTTCAAAGTGGATCCTATGTCCGTGTAAAGAGGCCAGGAATTGTGCCAAAGACTCAGTCTAAATTTGATAAAAAATTCTAAGAATAAAAAATATAAACAGTATAAGGTCACGGTTACGTTTAGTCAGAAAAGACATAGATTATGACTATTTACAGTATTTGGAGAGTAAGAATAAATATAAATAATATGAATAATCACCTGAGTTTAGGAGATATTGCACTAAGCAGTGGGAGAAATTGCACTTACAGGCATTTGCCTTGGGGGTGGGTGGTTGGGGGGTTAACTGTTCAAGAGGGAAATGGCCTGTGGGAAGAAACTGTTCCTGTGCCTAGATGTTCTAATGGCCAGTGATCGGAGTTGCCGTCCTGACGGTAACAGTTCAAACAGGTGGTGTCCGGGGTGAGTGGAGTCTGTGATGATTTTACCTGCTCTCTTCCCCACTCTGGAAGAGTACAGGTCCTGGAGGGTTGGCAGGTGGGCACCAATAATCCTCTCTGCAGTCCGGATGGTACGTTGCAGTCTCCTGATGTCTGATCTGATAGCTGAACCAAACCAGACAGTGATGGAGGTGCATAAGACAGACTCAAATGACAGCTGAGTAGAACTGAATCAGCAGCTCCTGTGGCAGGTTGAACTTCCGCAGCTGACGAAGGAAGTACAGTCTCTGCTGGGCCTTTTTCACAATGGAGTCGATGTGATTGTCCCACTTCAGGTCCTGAGAGATGGTAGTGCCCAGGAACATGAAAGACTCCACTGCGTCCACAGTGCTGTTCATGAGGGTGAGTGGGGGGAGTGATGGGCTGTTCCTCCTGAAGTCCACAATCATCTCCACTGTTTTGAGCGGGTTCAGCTCAAGGTTGTTATAACTGCACCAGACAGCCAGCTGTTCAACCTCCAGTCTGTAAGCAGACTCGTCACCGTTCTGGATAAGGCCGATGACAGTGGTGTCGTCTGCAAATTTCAGGAGCTTGACAGACGGGTCTTTAGAAGTGCAGTCATTGGTGTACAGGGAGAAGAGCAGTTGGGAGAGAACGCACCCCTGGGGGGCGCCAGTGCTGATTGTGAGAGATCTGGATGTAAGTTTACCCAGTCTCACCCGCTGCTGCCTGTCTGTCAGGAAGCTGGAGATCCACTGACAGATTGAGGATGGCATGGAGAGCTGGGTCAGTTTGGCTGTGAGGAGCTCAGGCATGATGGTATTGAAGGCCGAACTGAAGTCCACAAATAAGATCCTTGCATAAGTCCCGGGTCTGTCGAGATGTTGCAGGATATAATGCAGTCCAATGTTGACTGCGTCATCCACAGACCTGTTTGCTCTATAGGCAAATTGGAGAGGATCCAGCAAGGGTCCAGTGATGTCCTTCAGGTGGGCCAACACCAGTCTTTCAAATGACTTCATGACCACAGACGTGAGAGTGACAGGTCTGTAGTAATTTAGTCCAGTGATTTTGGGTTTTTTGGGGACGGGAATGATAGTGAAGCGTTTGAAGCAGCAGGGAACTTCACACTGCTCCAATGATCTGTTGAAGATCTGGGTGAAGACTGGGGCCAGTTGGTCAGCGCAGGCTTTCAAACAAGCAGATGAGATGCCATCTGGGCCTGAAGCTTTCTTAGTCTTCTGTTTTTTGAAGACTTTGGCTCACGTCCTCCACACAGACCTTAAGCTCGGGTTGGATGGCAGGAGGGGAGGAGAGGGGGTGCAGGAGGTGATGGTGAGGGTGTGAAGTGCAGATTAGAGCGGGTGAGTGGTGTGAGACTGGGCTTTTCAAACCTGCAGTAGAATGCATTCAGATCGTCAGCCAGTTGTGGATTCTCTACAGATCGGGGGGAGGGTCACTTGTAGTTGGTTATGTTCCTCAGGCCTTTCCAGACTGATGCCGGGTCGTTGGCTGAGAACTGTTTTTTCAGCTTTTCAGAGTAGCTTCTTTTAGCAACTCTGATCTCCTTTGTCAGTCTGTTTCTGGCCTGGTTATACAAGATTTTATCCCCACTTCTGTAAGCTTCCTCTTTGGCATGACGGTTGTTTGAGTTTCCCAGTAAACCATGGTTTATCATTAGTGAATGATAAGAATGACCTGGTAGGAATGCATGTATTCTCACAGAAACTGATGTATGATGTTACAATATCTGTGAGCTCATCCAGATCGGTGGTAGCAGCTTCAAAAACAGTCCAATCAGTGCAATCAAGCAGGCTTGTAAGACCGCTCTGCTTCATTAGTCCATCTTTTTACTGTCCTTATTACAGGTTTAGCTGATTTCAGTTTCTGCCTGTAGGTCGGTATAAGATGAACCACACAGTGATCAGACAGCCCCAAAGCTGCCCGTGGGACGGAGTGATATGCATTCTTTATTGTGGTGTAACAGTAGTCCAGTATATTACTGTCTCTGGTGGGACATGTAACATGCTGTCTGTATTTTGGCAGTTCACGGGAGAGATTTGCTTTGTTAAAATCTCCAAGAATGATTAAAAGAGAGTCAGGGTACCTTTGTTCCGTTTCAGCTATTTGTTCAGCCAGCTGTTGCAGCGCCGTGCTCACACACGCGTCTGGAGGGATGTAAACATTCATGAGAACGACCGAGGAAAACTCTCGTGGCGAGTAGAAAGGTTTACAGTTTATGAAGAGCGCCTCTAAATTAGGAGAGCACATCTTCTGAAGCGTTGTTACATCTGAACACCAACTTTCGTTAATGTAGAAACACAATCCACCACCTCTCGTTTTCCCTGTTAGTTCCGCGATGCAATCCGCTCTGAACAGCTGGAAGCCCGGCAGATGTAGTCCGTTGTCCGGAATGGCTTCACTCAGCCAGGTTTCAGTGAAGCACAGTGCAGCAGAGTTATAAAATTCCCTGTTAATGCGGGAGAGGATAAGAAGTTCGTCCGTTTTGTTAGGAAGGGATCGGAGATTCGCAAGATGAATACTGGGGAGTGCAGTGCGGAGGCCCCGCGCAGAGTTTAACCAGCGCCGGCTCGCTTCCCACGCTTTGCGCCTGACCACGCGCTTTAAAAACACAGCTGCCCCTCCAACGAGAATGTCCAGCAAAACGTCCGAGTAATCAAAAAATGTAGAAATGTTGTCTGGTGTGTGTTTCCTAATGTCCAGTAGTTCGTCTTTGGTAAAACGGATCGGGAAATAATGACAAAACGCAGAACAAACAAACAAAAGCAACACAATAACTGAGGAGCTCCACACCGAGGCGGCCATCCGAGGCGCCATCATGATCAGGTGATTCACAGAACACAGCGCAATAAGTGGGCGTATCGTATTCAAATAACTTGACAAGTTGACGTCATCTAGTCAGAGAAAAAGCTTCGGTCTTCTAACGATTCATAAAAACGACTCAGAGTAAACTCTTACTTTTGAAAGACAATAACTTTATACACGTGGCACTGTCATATTTCAAACTTTGCAGGATGTTTTTGTTCACTTAGATCTATGTTACACACTACATGAAATGTAAATTTCAAAATTCCATGATAGGTGCTCTTTAAACATTTTTTTATCAAAAAATAAAAACAATGTACTATAGGGCTGTTAACAATCAAATTAAATAATTTACAGTGCAAAATTGTAACTGCAAAAAAATTATATTATGAGATTAATGTTTTAAATAACATTTTGAATAGGCCAATACAAATAAGAAATGTTTACACACATACTTTTAAATACACCAAACCACCAGTAGGTGGCGGTAAGTCACTTCATTTCAACCGACTGTGTTGCTTGGAGAACGCGAAATAGTTTAACGTTTCTTCTGCGGTAATCTTTGTTTGGAACTATTTTCGTTGGTGAAACTGAACAAAACAGACAATATTGTGTCTAAAATGTAAGTAACTTTACTACTTGTTTGTTAAACTTAAGTAACGTGCACTCGTGAAAATATTCAGCAAAATAGCTCCCTTGTCCTGGTATATTATTTAACTATAGGCCCATATTAGAAATAAACTTAATATGTTGATTTTTTAATTCAGTATGTTTCTTCTGTGTATTTCTTTACATTTGCCGTTACGCTCATTTTTATTCTCCTTTAAAGTTTCTCAATGTCAGGCAGCACGAGCCTCGACAACAGTGCGACACTAATACCACAAATACATAATCTGTTTAAATGTAATAAAATCAGAAGAATCATTCTCGTGATCTGATGTTGCTATTTGTGTAAACTTACATGAACCCATTTAAACTAGTTAGGAGGCTGGTCAGCTCTGTAGTTCGACTGTATTCTGCCACCGCACTTCTCTCTGATGATGGCGTAACTAACGTTAATGTTACAGCGGGGGAAATCTGCGGTTTGTCCAATGATAATAGTCACTATGTCCGTCAGACTGGAGAAATATTCCCGGTAATGCGACCAAAAATATTTAAGACCCATCGAATCTGAGTTTAATACATTTTAAGACTTTTTAAGGCCTTATTTAAGGAAAACCCTATTTAAGACATTTTAAGACTTTTTAAGGACCCGCGGCCACCCTGTGTCAGTTTAAATCTAGACTAAAAACACATCTCTTTCTATGGCATACACATTAAACACTTTTTCAATTAAAATGATTGTTAGGCTGTATTAACTAGGTCAGCCGGAACCGGGAACACTTCCGATAACACCTGATGTTACATCATCAGAAGAATGATACGCATCTACGCTAATGATAATCTCTCTGTTTTATCCTGAGGTCTACTGCAGTCAACCGGATCCAGGCTGTATCCAGATCAGATGGTGGACCTGCACCCAGATGTGACCAACACATGACCCTGAAGTGTCCGCAGAGACTGTGTCATTAGACTACCCCTGAAATTGCCTCATCGACGCGGCATCCTCAATAAACCTGATGACGCCGATTGTTTGAATATTCCTATTTAATAATTGTTTAAATCGATATGTCATACTAAATAAAACCCTTCTCCGGCATGTTGCCTCTGATCTTTTGAAAATTAAACTTTAATAATTGTTTCATCAATACGGCATCCTCAATAAAACCCGTCTCCAGCCTGTTGCCTCAATCTTTCGGATATTCCGATCTATTATGACCTCGAACCTGTAAAGTTGCAAGAATAATAATCATACGCTGTTTGTTAATTTGCCAGAGGAGAACTGGCACCCCGACTGAGCCTGGTTTCTCCCAAGGTTTATTTTTTTCAATTAGGTTACCTGATGGGGTTTTGGTTTCCTTGCCATGCTCTGGCTTGGCTTGCTCAGTTGGGGACACTACATTTTTCAGCTAAATATCCAAATAAATCTAATTATTAAACTAAATTAACCATATAAACTAAATTACTGATCTAAAGCCCAGATTGTCACTGTATGATAATTGAAATATATTCTGTTGCATTATTTTTTCTGTTTAACACTGTGAAGCTGCTTTGAAACAATCTGCATTGTTAAAAGCGCTATATAAATAAAGTTGGCTTGACGAAACACATTCACACCAGTCGTATGGCTTAGACCACATGACAGTCAAAGTAAAAAATGACCACAAAGTGTCACATATAATTACCCAGCAATTGAGAAAGTGATATATTGTTAATCATTACATTTCAGAGAACTCTGGACTGGGCTGTAAAGTTACTAAATAGCAACATATTAATGAGTAACAGAACATGCTGCTATATACTGTTAACAAAAATACCTGTAATCTAGAGCCCTCCTGAGTCCACCAATTCTCGAAGTCCCTTTGAAGTTTCACTTTTGACTTTTCACGCAACAGCTGTAGATGTTCAATCTCTGTTCTCAGCCCTTTTAAACATCCAGATGTGATCTTGTAACTATAATGAGAAAAAAAAATCAATGTAAGTAATGCATACAAGATATATTTCATGAAGATCATAATCTACAAGTCTCTGTTAAAACTCTGTTTTATGCTTTATGGAGTGTTATGATCAAAGAAGGATATTTTATATATTT